>PVHY01031235.1:0-12801 GCA_004024945.1 Uropsilus gracilis
TCTTTTTCTTTTTGGCTTATTTCTGCCAATTCCCTTGTCCCTTTCAACCTCGACCATCAGGCATGGCCAAGAGAAATATCAAGGCCTTGCTATTTCCCAATGTGGCAAAAGCCCTGGGCTCCCTGGCATAAGTATTGTCTTTGGCCTTGCTACTTGCAGCACCCCCTTTGGAAACATAACTCACTTCATGAGCAAATACCCAGCAGACTGATGTGTATTGGTCTACAATCCTCTCCCTTGCTGTCTCATGCTAGTGTGACCAGTTCCTGGAAGTCCTATGCTCAAGCATACCACCAATGGGTTGAAAAACTTTCCCATCTCTTAATTCACAAGACCTTGTTGGTTAGTCTAGAGTCCAGGGACTGGTTTTCTTGGAAGCATCACCAGACAATGAGCACCCCTGAGCTCCGGGTGGAAGGGGCCTTATAAGTGCACCTGACCACTGACTCGGCTGCAAGGCTAGAAGATACAGCTTGTGCGCACACCTCTAGCTATGGAAGGCTCACCTTTAAGGACAGTGAAGACTGTCCTTAATCAAACTGACAAATTGTCAAATCAAATTGACAAGGAGGAGCGAGAGCTGACGTGGGTGTAGACCGCTTGCTCCTGAGATGCTAATGAAGACTTCAGGAGGTGATGGAACTTACTTTCTGCACTCGGCCCTTGTCCTCAGGCCCGCTAAGCTGAGGGTAACCTTTGAGAGAGCTGTCTTGTCATGATGTGCGAGAGCCCCACTTCTCTCTGCAACCAACTTCTTTTCTATCCCCAGTCACTGCCAACAAGTGAGGCCCCTTAGAAATAGCCAGAACAATCTGTTCCTTCCACTTTCTGACCAAAGTTGTGCTTGATAACAAACACCACCTGCTCTACCTAGATTAAGGCTTCTGGGGAAGCTGAAACAGCTTTAGAGCCTTGGACAAGCCATTTGCCTTAAAAAAGGTGACTTCTTCCACAGGGTTTTTCTTTATTTGATTTTGACCGTTTTGGTACTCTAAACACTCAAAACACTGGGAATTAACCTTGCAGTTATTGTAATAATCTCCCTGTTGTATTCTCTCAAAATCTTTCATTTTTAATTAGGTTATTTTATTGAGGTATGGTTTACAACTCTAAAGTGAGTTGGTCCAGCTTTTTCCTCCATTGGCCTGTATAAACAGTCCCTGTGAATGTGCAGCCCAGTACGTGTAGGTGTGCACACCTGGGTCTAGGAGAGTGGGGACAAAGGGGCGCAGAGAGCACTGAGGGGACCAGGAGCATTAGAGAGAATGAGAAAAGGCCAGAGAGAGGAAGAGGCCAGGAAAAGTGTGAAGACTCCTGGGGGCTGGAGAGCTCACCCCTGGCCTGGCTGTGCCTGGTGTGTCTCTGTAACTGCTAGAACCAATAAAGAACCTACACAGATTGGTGTGCCTGATGCTTGCCTGACAAATGACAAATGCACTGCATGACTCTGCATATTTTAGGTGTACACGTTCACATCTTTTATCCCCAAAACTTTAAGTGCATGTTCACAGCTGCAAACCAGCTGACTTGACAGGGCCTGAAGCCAGGACCTGTGAACTACACAGGGTCAACAAAGTCCTCACACTCTGTGAACCTCTGGCAGGGGGGGTGGGCAGCACGGCATGCTCTGAGCAGCAACGGGGGTGGTGGTCACTAACCGGGGTGGTGGTCACTAACCGGGGTGGTGGTCACTAACTGGTACCTTAATTTAGCCTCAGTTTTGGTCTCCCCAAGGCTGGGAGTCTGAGTAAAAGGGGAGGCTTGTTAGAAAGCGGACAGTGGGTCCTGTCTGGATGTGCTGAGCCTGGGTCAAGACTTACTCCCCAACAATGAGTTCCAACACTAATCAGGAGAGGAATTTGAGACCAGCCAGCCTGGGGTTTCCTGGTCAGCATTAGCAAGGTCACCCGCTCTACGGGACAATCCCCCCCTCTGCCACCATATACACCCTTAAATGGAAGTAACCTCACCTGAAACAAACCTCTCCATTTGCTAAGAAGCCCCGAGTCCCTACCATTCTGCCTGCAAAGCTACCAACTCATGAATCCTTTCATAAAGCTGATTAGACCTTCCGGTAGACGCCGATGCTTTTGAAGCGAGGAAGTCCGAAGGGAGATTAGAGGCTGCAACTGTCTTGAGACACAGCTGCACTTTGCTTCACAGCTTCACAGGAACAGGCTATAGACACTGAACTCCACCTATCCTCCTACCATGCCACCCCTCCCTGTAGCTACAGGAGTGAGTGCATGCCCCTGGCACTCCACAACTCTCCTCCCCAATTCCAGATGACTCCACTTCCCCAAACCTCAGTGACCTTAAAGGGTGACTCCAGCCAGCTCCCTGCTGGGGGGGGATGGGGGCTGCCTGACAGTGTGCCTGGACCCCCTCATCCTGATGCCCACACAATCTCTCTACCCACATGTCCACCCAAGTCCTCCCATAGAACAAGCCGAGTCAGGGGCAGGAAGGGGCCTCCATGTTTTATTGGGGATACAGCAGAAGCAGAGGCTGGAAGCAGAGCAGCCATGTTTTTTAATGACAGATAAATTAACCACAGTGCAGGGTGGGGGACAGGTGGGAGTTGGGCTAGGTGCTTTAATATAAAAAAAAACACAAAAAAGATAGACAAACAGACCCCAAAGATAGGGGGCATAGGAGGGCAGCACCATTCAGACAGCAGGGAGACCAGGATAAACAGAGAAGGCAACTTGACCCCTTGGCCTCCAACTGGACCAGCTCGGGGCCTCTGGACTGGCCCCACGGGGGCTCTGGGGTGGGCAGCAGCCAGGTCGGGTGGAGATGGCACAGCCGGTGGGCAGGAAGCCCAGCACCACAAGATGGTTTAGCCTGAAGTAGGAGCTGGGAGCTTGGCCACAGCAGTGCTGAACTCCCGTCTCCCAGAAGAGCCTTGCTCTGGTGAGAGAAGGGACCAAGGACGGGGTTCCTCCCTGAGCTGAGAGCGGTTATCTCCTCCACAGCAGCAGTGGGCAGTGGGGTGTCAGGGACCCCTTCACCCTATTATCCATCTGCCTCCTTGGTGCCTTCAGGGCGGGCCCTGCTGGACCCGAAGGGCCAGGGCCTGAGGAGAGCCAGTTCAGTCTGTGGCCCCCGTCTTGAGGGGGGTTGGGGCAGCACAGTCCCTCAGCCCTGACTCCCACAGGAGGAGAGTGAGTCATAGAGTGAGTCGCTGAGGGATTCCGAGGTCTCCAGCCCGGGGGGGCCGACACTGGCCACTCTCCCTTCCTCACCCATGTCTGAAGTGCTGGGGGTGCGGCTACCCCCAAATGCTGAGCCCTGGGGTGTCGGGGCTGGACGGTTGGGCTCCAGGCTCCGCTTCTGGTCCACAGGCAGGACCTGGGAAAGAAGGGACTGCTCAGGAAGGTGTTCCTCTCCACCTCCAGGCTCTGCCCATGTGCTCCAAGTGTCATGGCGGGGGCCCCGGAGGTGGGCACCCTTCAGAGGAAGCAGGCAGAGACACGAGTGAGCAGAGGCCTACCAAAACTCTGGGTAGGCTGGAAACCCATTCCCCGAGAGAGGTGTGAGGGACAGGTGAGTGGCCACCAGGAGTACATTCCAGGGGCTGTCCTCACTGGAGAGGCCTGTTCTGTCATTCTCTCCTCCCTCCCTTCCCACCATCTTGTTCCCATTCCCGGTCAGCCATGCTCACCATGGGGGTCCTGGGCAGCCCCTCCAGTTGTCGGGGTGGGCATAGGAAAGGGTCAGAGGAGCCGCTGGCTGCCCTGGCATTGGGGAAGGTCCAGTTCTTGGCCAGCTGGACAGGAGGGGGAGGGCCTGGGTCTTCACAAGGATCTGTCCAAGGTAAGTGGAAGGTGAGTGGGTGATGGTGGTGGGCAGGGCTCCCGGGATGCCCCCCCACCTGCAAGGCACTCACCGTCGGGACAGGCCTGGTGGCCCCGGTGGCCTGGAGCAGCGGTGAGCAGCGCAGGGAAGGCCGGCATGCTAGGGTGCCGCCCGCTCACCAGGAGCTCCTCGAGGCCTGGAACCTCACGTTCCAACGTGTGAGCACGGCGGGGGACTTTGGTTAGGGGTGGGGGCCGAGCTGGGTGCACCCCAGGCGGGGGTTCCAGTTGTGGAGGCTTGGTCTTGGGGAGATTCTTGCTGGGGGTCCCACTGCTGCCATGGTCTGGGGGTGGGAAGGTCCCAATGCCACTGTCGAGGGTTCGAGTCAAGGAGCCACAGGCTGGGAAGGAGAAGGAAGGTGAAGGTCAAGGTGAGCAGCGGTGGGTGGTTCTGCCCCACACCTTCCTGCCCCAGCTCCGCCCTTGGTCAGGCCCTGGCTGGCCCAACAGGTGGCCAACCCTGCTGGTTCCCCCCTAGGTGTGAGGGAGTGGGGGCCAGAGCAGGCACCTCACCAAGGATGGGGAGGCATTGAATCCTGTGCAGTTCTGGTGCCCGCCCTGTGTTGACATCAAGATGGCACTTGGGCTGGCACCTTCTGCAGTGACAAGGAGTAGGAGGGAGGAGGTAAAGGGCGGGTCTTATCCATGACCCCAACCCTGCTGACCTGTGAAGTGCGAGGTGGGCCCCGGCTCGGCCAGGCTTTCTTCCGAGGGTAGCTCATCCCGCCTCCCGGGCTCACTGTTTGGCTGTACAGGGCACAGGAAACCTCAGAGCCCAGTCATCCCGCAGCCCAAACCCCGCCCCAAGTCCAGCCACCAGGTCCTGGAGAAAGTTTTAGAATCCCCACAGCTTGCCAGGCCTCAGAAGGCCCTCTCCCCTCCCAGCATTCCACAGCCCCAGGCCCCAGGCACAGGTGCCTTCCAGGGCTAAGAGGGTATGAGAGCCAGGAGGGCTACAGAGCCTGGCCCTCCACCCAGTGCCTGCGCCAAGCACTTACCTTCCCAGAAGGCTTTCCACAGCTCTGAAGAGGGCCCACCAAGCCGTTCCGGGCCCCACAGGCTGGCCAGGGGGTCTTGGAGTCAGATGACACTGGCTGGAAATCGCCATAGTCGGGTTTGGGTTCCCGCCAGCTCTTGGGTGGCAGCTCCTTGCCATCCACCCTAGGGGCAGGAGGGCAGATGGAGGTGAGGGGGTGGGGGGAATCTGGGCACACCCAGACTTTCTAGCTCCCTCCAGGGGTGCTTGGCTTAGGGAGGCGCCACTGCCCCCACATCCCTGGGGAAGGGGCCACATCCCTGGTGGTTGCCCCACGAACTCCTCCTGATGCGCGGTTCCTAAGGAAAACCCCAGGGAATAGCAGGGGAAACGAAGGAACTTTCCCAAAAGCTACCCAGGCTGGTCAGGTCTAGATGCCTGTGCAGGAGGGTGCCCTATCCCACCCAGGTCCACACGACACACCTGAACTGTCCCAGCTGACCCCGAGTGCACCTGCAATCCAGGCCTCACCCTACCTGGAGCCCAACCCCTGCGGACCTTCTGCCTCATCTGGTCCAGATGGCGTGACTGAGACGGAGCCCTTCTCTAAACCACAGTTCTCAGTGCTGAGTCTGCGGTGCGAGCCAAAGGGCAAGGCGGAAAGGGGACCACCTTGGTCCACAGCATAGTAACCCCCAAGGGAAGAGCCTTCAGCCCATTGTTAGGGACTAACATGCCCTCTCTGTGTGCAGGCACTTAAGACAGACTGCCTCATCTGACGCCAGAGAAAGGGGAAGGGACTATCAGCGCTCCTCAAAAGAGAAACAAAGTGGTTCTTAGCAAGCTGGACATCAGAAGGCGAGAGGAAGGGAGCTAGGGTACAAGCTCCAGGTTTTGGGTTCGAGTCCCTGGTCTTATCTCCAGGCCAGACCACTGACCCCAGATGCTTTCCCTTGTCCCCTGACCCTTCGGACGCTGGGAAGCCCACGCTACTGGGAAAAGCAGTCCCAGCACCAGCTCCAGGTGTGTCCATGAGAGGAGAGTGTCCCCGGCCACCAAGCACTGAAGACCTGGTCCCAGGCCCTCACCTGTTGAGCAGCTGCTGCATGAAGGTATCTGCGCCCTGGTACATGCCAGCCAGTTGGCCCTGCACCTGCCCCAGGCCGGTGCTGGGCCCTGGGGCTGGCCCTCCGGGCCGTGGCCGGGCCCTGCTGCTCAGATAAGCCTTCTCCTCCTCCAGCGCCCGGCGCAGGTCTTCCGCCTTCGCCATCAGCTTGGAGATGTTGAGGCTCTCTGCCTCCAGCTTCCGGGCCTCCATCTTGACTTCCTTCCGGAGTGGGGAGCCCCCACTGGCCCCCTCCTTACTCTTGGTGGTCTCCGTGCGGCGGTTCAGCGCTGGCAGCTTGCTCTTCTTCAGGCCAAACCAGCTGGCGATGCTGCTGGCGTTGCGGTGCTTGGCCTCGGTGCCAGGCGCCCGCTCCTGGCCCTGCAGACGCAGCACGTTCTCCTCGATGCCCTTCATTACCTTCTCCTCGATGGCCGAGTGCGGGACCCGCCCTTCAGGGCCCTGGCTTGGGTCAGCGGGGTCAGGTGCTGGGGACGTGGGCTGGGCTGCTGAGTTGCTACAATCTGCCCAAAGTGGGCCCTTCCCCTTGTCTGGCTTGGGGGGCTCCTTGGTGGCAGGGGGTGCCACAGGTCGGGGTACTACCTTGGTGGGGGACTTGGAAGGTAGCTTTGTAGGGCTGCCGTGGGGGCTCTTACTGGGCTTGCCCAGGCTGGGGGCTGAGGTGGGCACTTTGGCAGGGGTGCGGGGTACCTGGGGGCACAGAGCCCCTGCCAGCCGGGTCTTGGCCAGCTCCACTTTGGTGAGGCAGCTCCGTGGTGATATAGGCTCCAGGTCCACCCGGGCCCCCATGGAGTGGGATGAGTAGACTCGGGCCCCAGGGTCCCCCAGGATCCCAGGTTCCTGCTGCTTCAGGCTGTTTGTGCCTAAGGCCATGGGCCCCCGCAGAGCCCCTTTGGCTTCTGGCTGCTCAGGAGGTCTGGGGGTGGGGGACACTGTGTCTCCAGTGCTTTCCCCTGATCGTCCTGCTCCCCGGGCCTTCTCAGTGCCAGGCCTGGCTGGCACCCCATTCTTCTCCGAGCCCTGAGACCCATCAGGGCCAGTCTTCAGTTTCCCTAGGGCTGTCAGTCTGTCCCGCAGAGGTGTGTAGCCAGCATCCCCGGGTCGCCGACCTGCCCCCTGGCTGGGCTTCTTGGCAGAGCTGCCTGGAGTCCTGCGGCCAGGATGGGGGGACTCGGAGCCCGTCTTCTCCAAGCTCTTCTCCTGGGTGTTCCCATAGGGGCAGGATTCTGGGAGGCAAGGGCTGGGGGGAACTCCAGGGCTTCTGAGGACTTCAGGAGCCGGTGGCACCTCCAGAGTCAGCTGTGGGTAGGTGGGCACCTGCAGGGGGCATGGAGGTGGCTCTGGGGAAGATCCCCTAAAGGTGCTCCGGGAAAGGTCCAGGATATTCTCAAAGCAGGGAGACACTACTGGTCCTGGGGACAGCGTGGTGGTCAAGGCTGGCTGGGCAGGTCGGAGCTGTGCAGAGTCCAGCGTTGTGGAGCAGGGTAAAGGGCTGGTAGGCAGGCCTTGTGGCCCCTCTGGGGACAGCTCTCCACCCAGGCCCCTGCGGGTCAGCAGCGGTGAGGGGCTGCCGTCTGAGCCACTGTTCCGACAGGGGATTCGGGAGTTCCGAGGGAGCTGGGGACTGAGCTGGGGACCTCCAGGGCTGGGAATCTTTTCCGAGGCTGGAGGGAGCTTTAGGAACTTGAGACCTCTGGCTGGAGAGGGCAGAAGGGGTCCCTGGGCTTCCCCAGGAGAAGGGGGGCCAATTTGGAGCTTGCTTTTCACCTGAGATGAGGAATGGGAGTGGCCAGGCCGTGAGCCCAGGGGGGCATCCCCCGCACCCATGAACATGCTGAGGAAGGGCAGGTGCCCCTGGCCCTCTGAGGTAGCAGCAAAGCCCGGCCTGTAGGCCTCTGGGGTACTCCCACCCCATGCATTCTTGGGGAGGCCTTTGGACTTGGACAGCTGTGGGGTCCCTTGATCTGGGGTGGATGGCTGCCCAGGACCTGGGTGGTCCCCGTTGAGAGGGCCTGCAGCTCCAGCCAAGAATACCTGCAGGTAAGACTCTGTGTCCTCAAGGAGCTGGCCCAGGTTCAACTGTTTCCGGGTCAGCGCCCCGAGCAGTGTGTCAGGGCTGGGTGCCTCATTTGGGTCACCTGCCTCATCAGAGGAGGAGGAGGAGCTGCTGCCTGGGGCACAGGGTGGGTTGCAGCCAGCACCCTGAGCCTGGGGGGAGCCCCTACCAGGGCCCCAGGCCCGCCCAGTCCCCTCTTCTTCCCCCAGGCTCCCCAAGAGGCGTTCCCAGTGTAGCAGGCCTCCCAGGCTACCAGGACCGAGTAGCAGGTAGGGGGCCCAGGGTGCAGGTTCAGGCTGGGGTGGGCCACACAACTCGCCGTTGATGGGCTCTGGGGAGCCTGGGCCCTCTCCCGGAGGTCGCCAAGGGGTGGCAGGTGAACACAGAAGCAAGGGGTCAGTCTCTTCCAGGGCTCTTAGCACCTCCAGGATCTGGGCTTTCTTTCGAAGAAATGGGGATAGAGCATCCAGCGCAGGGGGTGGGGTGGCTGGGGCTACCAGGCCTCCTGATCGCAGCTGCTGTTCCCAACACACCTAGGGAGAGAAACGGCAGGAATAGGAGACTGTACAGAAGCAGGATCTGTGTTACGATCTGGGCCTAACACCAAGCTGGCAACAGCGGCTCTGGTTTTATCTGTGTCCCCAAGAGAAATTGACACTCCTGGGATGTGACGACTCAGTTTCCCCAAGGGTCACTGAGCCTGCGTTAACTCTGACTCCTCTTCCTGGCACAGCTGGGGTTGGGTAGGCAACCCAAAATCCCTGCCTGGTTATCCCAACGCCCTGTTCTCTACACTTCCCACTGCTGTTTGGGGCAGCTAGCTGACAGCCACACTCGCCCTAAGTGAGGGAGGCCTGTCCGTTCTTCAGACACTAGAGAGAACACAGAGACCGAGATGTGGCCACGTTGTCAAGTCGTATCAGTCACTGAAGGCAAAGCCTTCTCAGATGTGAGAGCCAACCTGCTGACCTGAGACCCTGGAGGAGAGGTTGAGAACGACTCCCCGGCAGGCCCATCCCAGCTTCTGCCAGGCCCTGCCTTGGTTCGGTACCAGCCGGTACAGTGGTTACTACCTGGGCTCTGAAACCAGGCCATGGAGGTTCAGGTTCCAGGCGACTCACTGAACTAGTTACATGACCTTTGGCCACTCATTTAAGCTCTACATCTTACTGTATTGTCTGTCAAATGGGGTGATAATTACGTTTAACATTATAAAACAAGTGTGAAACAGGTGTGCGCAGAGCAAGCGCTGGGGTGGGGGGAGGGTGGGGGTGATAACTGTGATACTGCAACAGGAACGCATCTGCTCAGTGACCAGTAGCTGGAGGCAGCCATGTATTTTTCTTGAGATGATGCTGATAGTTGAGGGTTCCCACTTCTGACCTGGACCAGAACCTGCAGGGTGGCCCTCCCCCTCAGGACGCCTTAGGCAATAGCAAGGAAACATTGACCATAAGCATGCATTGCAGTTGGCACAGCCGCAGCCCAGCCTTCCTACCTCTCTCTGCCCAGCGCAGCGTCCCAGGGGCAGTAGGGTGGCTGATCCCTCGACGGAGTTCAGGGAAGGGGAGGATGGTGGCTCTGATGGTGGCTGGAGGGAGGTGAGTGGAATCTGCAGGAGAGAGGCAGAATCAGCACGAAGGCTGTCTGGTGCAGGTCTAGGCACAGGATAACAGCCTTCTGAGGGTGAACCTTTGGGGGTGGCTCCAGGCCTGTCTACAAGTCTTGCCACTGCCTTACCACCTGGTGGTCAGAGGAACCTTAGGAGCCTGGGGCCCAGGCGGCCTGAAGTTATCACGTGCTCAGGTGTGGGGGATGGGTGGCGGGAGGGCCAGCCAAGGAGCTCTGGAGAGAGGAGTACCCCTTTCTTCCAGGCCCGAGGAAGCAGCAGGCCTAAGCAGTGTCCACATCGGCCCCATGGTCACTCTGCTTTTCTGCCAGGCCTCCCACTATGGACCGGGAGCACTTCACAGTCTTGTTCTGTTGTGACCACCTGTGACCCCTGGTGGCAGGGGCAGCTGAGGCCAAGGGAAGAGGCATGTTACTGAGTCCCAAAAAGAGATGGCAGCAGTTACTGTTTCTGTACCCCCCAGCTGGTACCCTGAGTATCATAATAGTATTTAACCAGGGGCCGATACTTTCTCAGTACTTGCAAATGTCATTTCCTTCTCATCATTTTCTCCTCAACTCTCCTCAACCATTTAAACCCTTTCTGCAGCATCTCTACCTTCACTCTGGTCATCTGTGGCCAACCGCTCCTTCAAGAGCCCAGTGGCTCTGGTCTGAATACTGTTCAGTTACTTCCATCTCCCTGCCCTGGTCTGGGCCCTTCAGGCTGTCCCAAGCATATTTCTTTTTAGCCTAGAGCATCTTTGTGCTCAACACCTCTGCCAGCCCACTACCGATGGAGACCAGGCTGGCCCGCCCGCTGGCTCTTCCCCCAGCTCTGTCACTAGTCCATCAGTCGATGTCCTTTGTTCCAGTCCGGCTGGCCAGTATGCTGCTCTCTAGGCTTCCTGCTCGCCACCTTCCATGGAGAACAGCTTCTCCCCACCCTCTACTACACTTTGAATCTCCCAGTCCCAGGCCCAATGAATGTCATCTCAAGTGACCTGTCCCAGCCTGTTTCTGATGGTCTTTCCCCTCTGGACAATTGGAGGGGACTGCCACCCTGCACTGTCAACCTGCCTTGCCCTCCACAGTGCCAGCCTTCTGGGGTGACATTCTCTCCACATAGGCTGTAGCCTTGGCAGCATTTTCCTAGATGCTGGCAAAGGCATCATGCACAGTAGAGTTTTCATCTAGCAAACACAGCTTGATAAAAAAAAAAACAGTAATAAATAGCTTGGGAAAAATACTAATAAACTGACTATCTACAATGTGGCAAGAGCTATACCGTATCTCATTTAATCCTCATGACATCCTTCAATGCAGGTTTTTTTTTTTATCCCCATTTTTAAGGAAAAAACTGCAGTTATGCAGTGGGTCGCATAGTTTGCTTAAGGTCACACAGCTAAACATTAGCTAAGTTAGGGATCCAACCCATGTTATCCCGGGCCAAGGTTCATACTCTTTCCATTAAGTCACCTTCATTATGTTACCTCCAGGGAAGATAAATCTAATGCCTCAAACCCCAGTGGGTTCCAGAATTCACTCAAGTGAAAAAGATCATTTAAGGATGACCTGCACTTCTGTTATCTCTGAGAAGGGCATGGGTGGGGTGAGCTCAGCCAGTCTCGCTAGGCCTTGGGGTGTCCTGAGTGAACTCTGTCATAGGGACAGACCCAGCACAGGGGTACAGGCACTGCCACTGATTCACCCGCCCTGCAAGGACAGGGGTCCCAGAAAGGCTAGGCTGGTGAGGTTTCCTTTGCTGGAGGTCAGGTTTTCCAAGGAGTCAAGGGATGTCCTGCTCAGAACTGCCTGTCTGAATGTATCACACAGACACATTCAGACACACACAGAGAAGGTACTTCTCTTTCTGTCAAGGTTAGGGTGAGGCAGAGTGTCCTCACTGCCCTCAGAACCCACTGTTTACCTCAGGTGCCTGGTGTTGCTCCTGCCCCTCCTGCCTCCATGTGTCACCCTATGATGGGACTTCTTAACAGAGTGACCCTGAATGACATCGTAACTGGGCAGGACTCACTCCTAAGGGCCTTCTTTCAGGTGAGGCAAATGCCAGGGCTGGAAGCAGGGACCAGTGTTCATGGCCATGCCTGGTCAGGGGTGAACACGCACAACTCAGCCTGGGTGAAGCCCTCCACGAACACCTCACCCCAGGCCCCACTCCTGGCTGAGAGGAGACACTGCAGAGGCCAAAGGGACTTGAGATAATTACATTTTCAGCCTTTACCGCCTTCCTCACACAGGGTGGTAGCAAGAAGAACCTACGTCTCTAAAAAGGGCTGCCGTTCGGCTGGGTGGGGAGCACCTAGGAGGCAGGAGGGACAGCCATGCTTGAGGGGACTCAGGGAGACTTCTCTCTGTCTGAGGCCAGACCGTCAGGCAGCTGGGCCTTCCCGGGATGGACACAGACTCCAGAATGGAGAGAAAAGGTTGACACCTGCTCTGTGGGAGTTTGTGAGAGAAAAGGGAAGCTGAGATGTGAGAGGGAAGGAGAGTCCTTGGTGCCCACCTGGGGGAGGGAGCCTGTCGTGAGCTGGAGCTTCTGCTGAAACAGGGCGCTCAGCATCTGGTTCTGCCGCTCCAGGTCAAACACCCGCTTCTTCAGCTTGATGCACTCTTCCCGTAGGTCCTGTGGAAGCCCAGGTGAAAGCAGAGGAAGAGGAGTGGATGGTGGGAAGGGGCGGCACAAGCACCCTTCTCACTGAGGAGTGGGTGTTCCTGCTTCCCCCCCTCCCACTCCCAAGCTCTTTCCCAGGGGAGTCGAGCCCACCTATGTCTGTGGCTATTCAATCTTCCGGGGACGGGGAATTCTCTCAAATGTACCACCCGGTAACAGGTAAATGCCTTCTCCCTTGGCATCTTTCCCATTCCTGAAGTTGATCAGCTTCTTGCCACCCATTGAGGAAGGGTCCAAGTCAGGCACGGTGGCTCACGCCTGTAAGCTTCAGTCTATGAAGTGGCTGGGGCCAGGGATCGCGGTTTGAGTCCCGCCTGGGGCCCGTAGCGAGACCTAGTCCCAAAAAAAAGCTGGGCGTGGTGGCGTGCGGCTGTAATCCTAGCTACCTGGGAAGCTGAGGCTGGGGACTGCTTGAGAACGTGAGCCTGCGGTTCCACGGGCAAAAATAGCAAGACCTAGTCTCAAAAAAATATTTTTTTT
>PVHY01031236.1:0-12802 GCA_004024945.1 Uropsilus gracilis
TGAGCTGGAAGTGATGAGGAGCCATGGCGGCTGGCAGAAGTGTGGCCAGCGTGGAGAGTGTGGCGTTGTAGCAAGGTGATGTGGAGAGCTGTTCCCTAGAGACGGCCAGCGATTTGGAAAGCTGATTTCTGCATCAACCATTGTAGAAGAGGTTCGAGGCACCTTGGAGAAGCAGAGCAGCATGGACACTGGAGAGAAGGGAAGGAAAGAGAAGACGCCGGAGAAAGACTGGACTTTGCGAAAGTGCCTCCCTCTGAGGTTAGAGGGGCAAAGGAACCATCGTTCACCTGTGTCTTGGGACCTTTGGGACTGAGAATGGTGACCGGGGTCAGATAGCTGCCTCATGTGGCTTTAAGGATGTTTTGTTTTCCCCGTTGAGCTCCCTTGTTAAAAACCCTGTTGTTAAACTGCATTTTAAGTGGCAACGGCTACGCGCGGATGAGACGGACGTGTGGGTTTGTCAGTTGGAGGCCTTTGCCCCCACCCCAACCCGATTCATGCCCAGGTCCACGAGCACAGTCGTCGGGTCACTGCGGTTGCTCTGGCCACTGCTGAGCTATGGGCCCAGGTCCAAAGGGCCCACCTGTGACCATGGGGTGCCCCTGAGAACCCCAGCCTCAGCTGTGTCCGCATTCGGACACCTGAGGCTGTGGTGCTGGTGCCCGTCCTCTATGTCCTTGCCGGGGAGCCGAGTCCAGGGCCAGCCTGGTGGCTCTGAAGCCACAGGTCAGTTTCTGGATTTCCTCTGAGGTCTCAGACCTTCATGGAGGCCTGTGTGTCACCCGCAGCCCCCAGACCTGGCTCCCCTCCAACACAGGCCCCAGCAGTGCTAGAAGCACCACCCACCCCTGTCCCCTGTGGACGCACTGCCTGCCCAAGGGTGCCCGAGGTGCAAGGGCCTGTCTACCGGCATGGGGACCAGTAGCTCTGGTCACTCTTGGGGTGGGGGCAAATGGAGAAAGGAGGCTGCCACCGTGTCCACCTCCTCATGCTGGCAACTCGCCACCCTCCCGAGGCCTCAGAATTCCCTACTCGCTTTGTCTATCCTGCCAACCACACACACGGGAGGATCCTGGGAACAACAGACGCAGGAAAACACAGCCAAGGACACGGACAGAGCAGGACCCCCGAGAGGCTCCCCTGCCCTGGGGTCACCGGGCACCTCCCCGCGTCCCAGGAGGCTTCACGCGTTTCGCCTGTTTCTGGGAAGCACAGACTTCAGGGGAGACAGCGTCGCTCATCTGGAAGGTTCCCGAAAACCCCGGGGTGGGGGGGTCCTGGAAGCCCTCCAGGTCCAGCTGCCTTCAGCTGGCTCCCTGCTGGTGGGTGTGAGCGCCCCCTGGTGGCGGCGCCCCTGGTGCTGGGGTTGGGTCTGGGGACCAGGCTCCTGGTAAGGACCTGGGAGGGCTCAGGGGCTCAGGGGCAGCCCAGGCGGTGTCGCTCAGGAGCTCAGGGCTGTGGGACCCGGAAGGAGGAGCCTGATGGGGGTCCATGGAGATGGTCAGGGGGTTAATGAAGGGTGGGAGTTCAGGGGCTTTCAGGGAACAGAGGTGTTTCCTGTGAACTTGGGATGCTGCCCTTGTCCTTATTTGGGCATTTGAGGAGATCAGAATTACAATGAGCACATAAGGCATCCCCGAGGTGACACTGGACTGGTTCCTGCAGTTTTTGATTTAATTTATCAGCTTTCAGCCACAATGTGGCTGAGGTGGGGGATTCTCTGTTCTGTAGCTGCATCTCTCTGACCCTGGGGTTAACACTGCACCAGGCTCACTTGGCCATGGCCTGGACCCTGGGGAAGATGAGACCCCAGGGTCTGGTTGTGCAGAAACTGCACAGAGGCCTGGAGCAGGTGGAGGAGGATCCCTCTCTGCTGAGGCCTCATCTGGAGCAGACAGATCCCAGCATCCAATGACAGCTCCCAAAATTTTGTGGACAAGAACCCCACAGAGCTGAGCCATGGCCCCTGGGGGCTGTGTTCTATCAGAGGGAGCCCCTCAGGAAGCCCTGCCCCCCCAACCCTGCAGCTGTTCCTAGGCTATGCTCTGTGCTCTGAGCTTCTGATGTCTGATGATCCCTCAGAGTTACTTCCCCCAACCCAGCACTGTCTCTGCAGGGTTTGTGTCTGGGCTCACACTCACTGCCCTCACTGTGTCTCTGTCTCTCACACAGTAATACACGGCCATGTCCTCGGCACTCAGGCTGCTCATCTGCAGGTACACTGTGCTCTTGGTGTTGTCTCTGGAGATGGTGAATCGGCCCTTCACAGAGTCTGCATAGCATGTGCTACCACTACGAGTAACTTCTGGGACCCACTGGAGCCCTTTCCCTGGAGCCTGGCGAACCCAGTGCATGTCGTAGTTGCTAAAGGTGAATCCAGAGGCTGCACAGGAGAGTCTCAGAGACCCCCCAGGCTGCACCAAGTCTCCCCCAGACTCCACCAGCTGCTCCGCACACTGGACACCTGCAAACAGTCACAACACGTCAGGAACCTGGCTCATGTCCACTCTTCTCCCCCATCTGTTCCCTCCTCTCTTTGTGGTGCCCTGTCCCCCAGGAATTGCCTCTCAGAAGAGCCACGAGGAGCAGCCAGCTCAGCCCAGGCTCCATGGTGCGTGTCCGCATTCAGTGCTGACCCCGAGTGGATGCCTGGATTTGAACTGGGCTCCTGTGCAGAGCTGCAGGGTCAGGCTGGCTGGTTTTCATGAGCAGGGGTCCGGCCCTATTTGCATGTTTCCTGCTATATAGCAGCTCTGGCTGGTGTTTGTGGAGAGAGTATGAAACTTGGAAACAGGTAGAGAGATGGAGCTTCAGCTAAGACAAACACCTCTTATTTCTCTAGCCCCCTCTGGCACACTACAGGATGGGCGATAATACATCCCTCACCTGTAACCCAGCTTCCTGACCTCTTTGGAATGTCCCAAGAGCTTTGTGACCTATTAGTAATGGCTGCTAGTAATGTCCCCCAAAGGTAAATTCTCCTGTTACTATTCTTCCCCACATCCTGCCTACGGCATGTCAGGTTCGCATTGCTACTTCTTCATCACATCATTGTAACGTTTCCTTTCTGGAGTTTATAAGGGTCATCACAAGTTCATTAAATTTGGACCTGGACATACTTCCCAGGATCCCCGTTCTGTGGGCTGGCTTCAAGATGGCTGTCCATCTCTTCACTCTCATTCTTCTTCATTCCGTACGTGACTCCTAACTTAGAGGAGCCTGGGAGTGTCCCAGGCACTCTGGGGTCATAATATCTGTGAGAGCATGCGATCTAATTGGGGAACAGAGCTGGGTCAGGGCTGAGCCCACGTCATCTGTTATGAAATCCCAGGTGTTGTTTTCTCAGCAGGGGCACCATTGGATCTTGTTCTTGCACAAGTTGGTTATATGCTTAGGTATCAGCCCTTTGTCCGATGTGTTTGATGTAACTATTTCTTCCCATTTAGAGATAGAGTGAGTTCAATTTAAATTATAATTTATATTCAAAAAGAAGCTTTTATTTTGATGTAGGTTGTTTGTTCTCATGTATATGGCTTCCCTTGTCATGGATACCTGTCTACAAACACATCATTGATGCTAAGGCTGAGCTGGGTTTTACCTTGCGTTTGTCCTGTGTTGAGTGCAGCCCTATTTCCACAGCTTAGGTAGGGAAACTACCCGGGTGCCTGAGGGCAGAGGACTGGTCCAGACAAATTAGGTGCATTTAAAGAGTGGAGACTGTTCAGCGATAAGAAAGATGAAGTTCTGCCATTTGATGCAATGCAGATGTAACTGGAGAGAACGGTGCAGAGATGAAGTCCAGAGGAGAAAGACAGGTCGAATATGGAATGAGATGACATAACAAACTGTTGAGGTGTGACTGCAAATCAGAGACCACAGAGAGGGAGAAGGAGGACATGCAGGAGAGAGGATCTACTGAAATGTGGGGTGATGCTGGGGCTCTGGTGTGGGGCAGAGTCTGAAGGTCCATCCTTGTAGAGGCCTGAAGCTGTAGATTGTGAGTAGATGCCAAGAGTTGAGCACGCATTTCCTTCTTACACATAACAAACACACAGATTCAATTCAGGTATGATGATTGAAATCATGTCAATTATCTTCTCCGATCACAATTGTGTGAAAATGGAAATTGCCCCAAGTAGAAAACCTGAAAAAGCTTCCATATCAGACACTTTAATGTGGGTGACTGGCCACTGGGTTCGTGCAGTGATGCCATAAGGAATAAACTGCACCCCAATGAGAGGAAAATGTAGCCATCAGAGCCCATGGACACATCCATATCACACACAGGGGAACCACAGCAGGGCAGGAAAGAGCTCACAGACAATCTGACACTGTGCCTGAAGCAGTTACAGAGGAGAAACGATGAGCCCCACAGCCACTGGAAGGAAGGAGACAGTAAAAGCTGGAACAGAAGGAAACAAGAGCACTTCAGCTGAGCAATGGTAACAACGGCTGCTGCTGAATAAACAAACACAAGAGCAAACAGGGAGAAAGTCTCATAAATATAATCACGCATGAATGAGGAAAGGATACAACAGACACAGGACTGGAGGATCACGTGAGCCTGCATGACTGTGTGTGAGCCAGCAGGCAGAGAAGCTTCAGGAAATGCTAGAAGCATAGAGCTAGTGAGACCCACCATCCTTCAAGGGATTCCTGACTCCATCCTGCTCTATCTGCTCCAGAAACCGAGGAAGACGGGGAACTGACCAGTGCATTGTGTGAGGCCCACAGGGTCCTGAAGCTGAAGCAGACAAGGATATCACACACAAAGAGAAAACTACTGACCAGAAAACTCATAAATAAGGATTTCACCATCCTCAGCAGAGCCGTAGACAATTGAGTCAACAACACATGGAGGGGAGCAGATGTCAGGACCATGTGTGTGTATTCCAGGGACACAGGGTGGATGGACACAGATGAGTCATCCATGGAATCACCATTTCAACAGGGAAAGACAGAGTCACAGGATCAGACCCACAGCTGCAGGGAAGGCGACTGACAGGATTCACATCCATTCATGATAAATGCTCTCAGTGAGATGAGTATGGAGCGACACAGCTCAGTAGGACACAGACCACGTGCACACACCACAGGATCACCCCACTCTGGGAGAGACAGAAGCTCTCCTCCAGGTCAGGCCCTGACAAGGGTGCCACCTGCTCCATCCTGCTCAGCATCAGCCTGGGAGAGGAGATGCCAGAGGAACCCGGGTTTGAGAAGCTACAGTGCAGCTCTCACTGCTTGCAGAAGCCACAACGATAGATACAGAGAAGCCTAAAGGCACCACTTCCACTACTGGAGTTGGAAATCAGTCTAGTCCAGTGCAGGCTCCAAACTTTCTGTGTGTCCTGGATGCTGAGGGGCTGTTCAGGCATGTGGCTCAGTTTTACTGGGTGATGGTTTTCTTGTTGCTGAGTTTTAACAGTACGTATTCATTTCTTATTGACTTTTCTCAATGTATCACATTTGACTACGATCTCCAGAGAATTGCCATGTTATTTTCACTATATTTACTTTACCAGGATTTCTTGTTTTCATTCAGTGAGTCTAGATAACAATTTCTTGAACTGTGCACATTCTGTAGCCCCACATGAAGGTCATGACCACGCTCAAGGAAAGGAAAGCTTTCTTCTGATAACCCTCAGTGTTTCCTACCTTTACACTTTCTGTTTGTGTCTACGATGATCTTGATATGATGATTGGCAGTTGTTCATCTGCCCAGATGAGCTATTTTTGCATGTGGGAAGAGAAAGTATTAGCTCAGAGTGAGTTTGTATCCACTGAATGAGAAGCTGGATGCTTTATTAACCATGTGTTCAAATGATAATCCTCTTGGGGAAGCGCTCCCATATTAACAACATTATTTCTTCCCATACTTGAGAATGCGATACCTTTCTATATATTTACTTTTACTTATTCCTCACTCTTTGAATTTCCAAACCGCCTTCATGGAGGTCTCATTTAATGTTGTCAGATTTATTCCTAAGTATTTAACTTTGAGATTGTTAATGTAAGCAGTGTAATTTAATGTTCACTTCACATTAAGTCTAATCCAGTGCAGGCTGCAAAATCCTGTGTGCCCTGGGCACTGGGGGGGCTGTTCAGATATTTTGCTCCATTTTATTGGGTGATGGCTTTCCTGTTGAGTTTTCAGCATTTGTGTTTAGTTGGGAACATATTTTTCTCACACGAATCACGCTTGATTATCATCATTTATAAAACATGAACAACATATTTTTTCACATCTGTCACATTCAAATATCTCTGTTTCTTGTATTTTGTTTTGGGTTTTGTGTATTTTAGGTTTTATGGGTTCTGATTAAGTGTAGAAACCATTATTTCTTGAATTGTGCAATTATTATTGCCACAAAGAAGTCCATGTTCACAGTCAATAAACTAAAATTTTGGGAAGGGCCTTGGAATTGGGGACATATGCACTATGATGAGCCCTTTGAGATCTCGCATGTGAGGCTGGTCCTCGTAGACTGGAGGTTTTCAGCAGATTCATAAGCTTTTATCCAAGAGTAGCAAAGGTGCTTGAATTCTCTGCCTCCCTGCAGCGTTCCCCCACTGCTGCCTCGCCTGCACCGGATTCACAGGGACGTGGCCTGACCAGAGCAAGCACCTGGGGTCTGGTTGCACAGACATCTGGGGCAGGTGGAAGAGAATCCCTCGTTGCTGAGGCCTCATCTGGGAGTGGATGGATTCCGGCCTCCTGGCTTATGAGGAGTGTGGAGATAGGAGCCCCTAAGAGCCAAACTGGGGCCTTCAGGACTGAGTGCTTGCAGAGGGAGCCCCCAAAGGAAGCCCTGGCCCTCTACCACTGCCACTGGTCTTCCTCTACCCCTGCAGCTGATCTTGGGCTGTGTTCTGTGCCCTGAGGTTCCCGTGCCTCTGGAGTCACTGGGTCCCTGGGGTCCTGAACATGCCCCAATGGTCCTGCCCCTAAACCAGCCCCTGTCTCTGCAGGGTTTGTGTCTAGGCTCACACTCACTCCCATCACTGTGTCTCTCACACAGTAATACATGGCTGTGTCCTCGGCTCTCACGCTGCTCATCTGCAGATACAGCGTGTTCTTGCCATTGTCTCTGGAGATGGTGAATCAGCCCTTCACAGAGTCTGTGCAGTATATGGAACTACTACCAGTACTTATATATGCAACCCACTCTAGTCCCTTCCCTGGAGCCTTGCGGACCCAGTTCATCTCATAGTCGCTGAAGGTGAATCCAAAGGCTGCACAGGAGAGTCTCAGAGACCCCCCAGGTTGCACCAAGTCCCCCCCAGACTCTACCAGCTGCTCCGCACACTGG
This sequence comes from Uropsilus gracilis, assembly GCA_004024945.1. NCBI lineage: Eukaryota > Metazoa > Chordata > Mammalia > Eulipotyphla > Talpidae > Uropsilus > Uropsilus gracilis. Next base: position 7,314 of record PVHY01031236.1, read on the forward strand.
ACACCTGCAAAACAGACACAGCCCATCAGGACCCTGGCCCACATCCATGGTTTTTCTCCCTCTGTCTCCTCCTCTCCTTGGGGTCCTCAGTTCTCCAGGAATTACCTCCCAGGACATCCATGAGGAACAGCCAGCTCAGCCCAGGCTCCATGTTGAGTGTCCGCGTTCAGTGCTGAGCCCGAGTGGACACCTGGATGCAGGCTGGGCTCCTGTGCAGAGCTGCAGGGTCGGGCTTGCTGCTTTTCAAGAGCAGGGGGCTGGACCTATTTGCATGTCTCCTGCTATGTAGCAGCTCTGGACTGGTGTCTGCGCAGAGTGGAGCCTGGGGGAGGGTCCTGGGGACTCTGGGACTATAATAGCTATGTGTGCATATGACATTTTTGGAGACAGAGCTGCGTGAGTGATGAGCACATGTCATCTGTTGTCAGCAGCTCAGGTGTATATGCTGAGGAGATGCGCTATTTTGTCTTCCTCTTGCCTGTTTTCTTTGTGTTTAGATCTCGGCCATTCTTCAGATGCGTTATCTGCAATTCTTTTCTGCATTTGTTTGGGTGTCATTTTATTTACTGTTAGTGTCTTTCTCTAGTCAGATGCTTTTTATTTTGGCATAATTCCACTTGCCCGTATTTTTTTTTTGTCTCCTGACATTGTAAACCTGCCCACCTAGATATCACGAAGCCAATGCTTGCTGGGTTTCACATTCCCTGTGTTCTGTGTTGGCTTCTGCCTTATTTATGTAATGTAATGATGAAATCATGTATGTACCTTAGAATGGAGTATTGGCGCCGGAAAAAGTGTTTATTTAAAGATGGCATATTGTTGTTAAATAGAAAAGAAGGGACTCCTGCCATTTCAGTGACACCGATGGAACTGGACAGGATGATGTTGAGCGAATAAGTGAGAATCAGTAAAAGGAAACAAGATTTGAAAAGCAAGCTTATAATTCTCTACTTACAGAAGTCTTGATAATAGACACAGACTTCATTCTAGCACAGTGCAGGCTCCTAAACCCTCCATTTGACCTGAGTGCTGAGGGGTCAGTCCTTGGACAATGGTTGAAGATTTCAAAGGAAATGAGAAAGGACAATCCATTTGAGCCGGCATTTCTTTCTATTAGGTGTCCACCCAAATAACACACAAACCTTATCAAAAAAAGGTCTCCACTCCTGTGTATGCAACAGCTCTTCTTACAGTTGCTGAATCTTGGAACCAGTCCAAGGGCCCATCAGCAGTGTGTGTGTGTGTGTGTGTGCATGCATCCACGTTTAGAGGACAGAGAAGCTGTGGCGCATGTCGCAGTGGAATATTATACAGCTGAGAAGATGAGGAAATGATAGTGTTTGGCACAAAACACCTGGATCCCGTGGTGATATGTTGAGTGAAATTATCCAAAAGTGAGAGAATTCAAATGCTTTCACTCATTGTGTATTTACCCAACTTTCATCACATGAAGATGGGAGGAGAAATAAACATTTTAACTGGACAAATATAGGTAACGGCTCCCAGAGGGAATGCAGACACAGGTGGGGGTGATGGGAAGGGCCAGTGTGAGGATCGGGTCACAGTGCCCGCTGCACTGTGGTCAGCCAGACCTGAGCCGGCTCTGCAGGAGAGCGGACTCCTCAGCTCTACACCCGCCTGGCCCCACATGAGGGCGGCTCCCTTGGGGAGGATGCAAGTGGCCGTCCTCAGACCTGCCCTTTTCCCAGAGCTCCCATGTCCTACTGGCTGTGTCCACACCCACACGGACTCCAGGCAGTGGCCCCTGGGGATGCACCCTGTGCTCCAATCCCTGCGATCTTGTGGCGTCTCTGCTGTAGGGCCCCCTGTTCTCCCAGGAACCCTGGAAACACAGAAGGCACCCTGTGGCTCTGGGGGTGGGGCCTCTTCGGCAATCACCCAAAGAGGCCCACCCCTCCCCGGAGACTTGAACTACCAGCACGGGAGTGGGGAGTGTCCAGGTGCCATGGGCGAAGTACAGAGACACGGCTGCAGACACACAGTGCCGCGGGAAGGGGGACCCTGCTCCGAGCCGGGATCCCCCAAGGCGAGTTCCTGCCCCACAGCCCAAGGGTGCCTGCCTGGAGCAGAGCATAGGCCCGGCCTTCCTGCGGAGACCAGGACACAGTGGACACGCGTGGACCAGGCCGGGAGCCTCTGGGGACAGGATGGCGTCGGGTGAGACCGCAGGTCCAGATAAGGACCCCGCTGCGTCGCTCACTCCATCACAGGCAGGAGTTGCAATGGGGACCAAGGTCGCAGACAGAGTCATCTGGACAGGACAGCAGGAGGGGCTAGAGGGCCCCACAGGGTGGGTCCCCGGGGGCAGCCAGCGGGGGCAGGGCCGGGACCTCTGAGTTGGACTGCAGCAGTGGGGGAGGGGCCAGGCTCCCACGTGCATCCATGGCTTGTGGCTGCCAGGTCTCTGGCTGCCCGCCTCACGACACCCTTCCTCCTGGCTGCCACCCAGGACGGCCCTGGTCGCTGTGTGAGCCTCATGGTGTTGGCAGGTGTCCGAGCCTCCAAGAGACTGATGTGGCCCCAGGTTGTCGGGGGCAGCGGGGCCACCTGGGTCTGACCGAGCTACTCCCCACAATGAGCTCGGACTCAGCCTGGCTCCCCTCCCCACACCGATGGCACCGTGCCCCCGGCTCCATGTGTCCCCCAGAGCTGACTCATGCTTTGGAGGCCAGCACGATCTGATCCGCTGGCCCTGGGGAGGTCGTGCCTGGCCGTCAGAACCTGCACAGTGGTGGCCAGGGAACCTTGTGACGTGGGCAGGGGTCTGCCTGGACAATGGCGGGGCTCAGCCACTGGCTGCCGGGAGAAGCCAGTCTGACCATGAGGGAAGGAATTTCAGGCTCAAGTGAGCAGCTGAGGAACTACCATCAAGGGACCGGACCAGGAGGGGCCATGAGGGGTTCCGCCCTGACCTGGTACTGAGATGGGCAGATGTTCCCTTTGGACCATGGAAACCGGGAGCCTTGTATCCAGAGAGGGGAATCCACTGCCCTGGGAGCTGGACTGAGAAGGCTCCACAGGCCCAGCAGCAGCAGTAGGACCCAGGTACTTGGTGGGAGATGAGTCTGGCCAGTGAGGGCCATGGAATAAGCTGCTTCTGAGGGAACCTGGGGGCATCTCCTGGGTGCCTGGAGGGGGGCACTGTCAGCACCCTACAGGGGTCGAGTATGCTGTAAGGTCCCCGGGGGCAACTGAGCTTGGTGCCCAGAAGGGCGGCAACTGCACCACCCTGAATCTGCCTCTCCAAGTGCCAAGACATGGCATGAAATGGAGAAAACCTTAGAAGCCCACAGCTTCCAGAACTGAATGAGGAAATAAACCCAAACAGAGCATGTGTGTGCAGCAGAGATGGCAACTAATGAAAGCTCCATAAAACTGGAATTACAGGGCCAGCTGGTCTACCTAGTCAGAGTCCCAAAGGGTAACGACATCACCTCTTCCAGACCCTGAGAACAAGGGTGACCTGCCAGCATGCTGTGTGAGGCCCACATGATCCTGACACTAAGGCAGACGAGGACATCGCACACAGAAGAGCAAACTACAGAGCAATATCCTGGTAAATATGCATGTAAAAAAAATCATCATATTTAGCAAGTTGAATTAACAACTGAGGGGAACACAGAGCAGGGCCAGCTGTGTTTATCCAGGGACACATGATGAATGAACAGGAAAGTCATCCATGGAATCACCTTTTCAGTAGGTGAAAGACCAAATCACAGGATCAGAGCCACAGCTACAGGGAAGACAACTGAGAAGATTCACATCCACTCATGATAAAAACTCTCCGTGACATGAGTGGAAGTGACACACCTCAGCAGAACATGACCATGTGCACATACCCACAGGAGCATCTTACTCCGTGGGAGAGACTGAAGCGCCTACTCAAGGCTAGGACCTAACAAGGACCTACCTGCTTCATCCTGTCCAGCATCAGGCTGGGAGAGGAGATGCCAGAGGAACCTGGGTTTGAGAAGTGACAGTGCAGCTCTCACTCCTTGCAGAAGCCTTGACGGTAGACACACAGAAGCCTAAAGACCTCACTTCCACTACTGGAGCTGGAAATCAGTCTAGTCCAGTGCAGGCTCCAAACCCTCTGTGTATCCTGGGTGCTCAGGGGGCTGTTCCTGCATGGGTTATTATTACGGGTTTTCTTGATGCTGATTTTTCAGGGATTCTGTTAATCTTTACAATCAGTTTTTTGCACATCTATGCTATTCGATTATCATCTCCAAGGCTGCTGCTTGTATTCTCATTTTCCTGATATTTCCTTTTGCAGGGTTAATACGTTTGTTTAAGGAGTCTAGAAACAATTATTTCTTGAATCCTGCAATTTTGTGGCCCCAGCTTATCCACCCTGCATTAGATAAAATTGTTGTCCTTTCTTTATTGTCAGTGTTTCCTTCCTTTGCAGTAGGCATTTATGGCCATGGTCCATTCTGAATGAATCTGTGGCAGCTGCTGCTCTGTCCAGATCATCGTGCTCTGCAGGGGCAAATCCAGTTGTCCCTTCACCCGTCCTTGAGCAGCCTGTCTGGAACCCAGGGAATTGTGTTTGCTCCTCACACACCTGAGATGTCTGCAGTGATCGGGGCTGTTCCTGGGAGTAATCTCTGTCCCTTTGGTCCATCAGCCAATTCTGTCTCAACCACGTGTTGTCTTCGCTGAGCAGCTGTGGAGGAGGCTGGGTGGAACAGGGCCAGGGCTCCAGCTTTGTTCTACTTCAGTGGTGATGACCTGGACCGTTGTCTGTCCTGAGGCTGTAGAGTCAGTTTGTCTGCATCCAGCAGACGGTGAGCTGGGGGTTTGCTAGCTTTGCACTAAACGTTAAATTCTCTGGGAAGTGCTTATATTTTCATAATATCACATCTTCCCATCCTTGAACGTGAGGCAGTTCTTCATATGTTAGGTTTTGATTTCTCTAACAGGAGTTTCATAGCTTCAGCCATACAGCTGTTACACAATGTTTTAATAGCTTTAAGCTTTAAATGCTGCGTCTGAACCGTCTAATATAAACAGTGTTTTCTGGTGTTATTGTCACATAAGCTTCACAGTCAGCATTCTGTGACGTACAGAAGACCTGGAACTGACGTTCAGCATTGACGTGGTGCAAACTCCCTCGTGTATTAACCGTGCAAACCAATCTTGTGTCAGTTCTTATCTGTGAAACGCGTTGAGCTCCCGTTTTCTGTGTAATGTTCCGTCATCTCCGGGCAACGACACCCGTTTCCGTGTCCCAGTCCGACGACTCGCTCTTCCCTCTGGTCATTTCCGGCGGGAACTCGGCTCCCCGTAGGCCCCGGACGGTGAGCTAGCAGTGACCAGGCTCCTCCCACCGCGGTGAGCGTTTCCGGTCCATTAGTCAGGGCGGTCCCTCCCTCCACGGAGAGCGTTTCCGGTCCTTCCCGCGTGGTGAGCGTCTCCGGACCGTCAGTCAGGGCTGTCCCTCCCGCCGAGGAGAGCGTTTCCGG
>PVHY01031237.1:0-12810 GCA_004024945.1 Uropsilus gracilis
CTTTTGAAAGTTTTACTATGATGTGTCTTGCTGTGTTTCTTCTTTCATTAAAGTAGTTTGGTGTCCTTTTTGCTTCCTGTATGTCTATTTTTATTTCTTCAGGTTTGGGAAATTTTCCTACATTATTTCATTGAAGAGCCTTTCAGTCTTTCTCTTCACCTTCTGGAATTCCAATTACTCTTATATTTGTTTTCTTTAGGGTACCTGACAGATCTGATTTTTTCCTTCTGTCTTCTTACTTTGTTTTTCTCTCTCTTTCTTCATTCTCTTTACTTCTGTATCCTCTAGTGTGCTGATTCTCTCTTCTGTTTCTTCTAACCTGCTTTTCTGGCTCTTCCCAGCATTTTTGAGCTCTTCTATTGCTCCTCTTATGCACTGCATCTCCTGCAGCTTCTGATTTAGGGTTTTAATTTCATTTTTCTGTTCATGAATGATACTGCTCATTTTGCTGCATTCTTTTCTATATTTTTCTACTACTTCTTTTAGTTTGTTGAAAGCTTCTACCCTCTTGCTTTCCCCCTTATTCCCCTCTTCCTTGGCCTCTTTGACTGCTTTTAGCATGTTGATTCTGAATTCTTTGTCTGACAGATGAAGCATTTCTTCCTTATCATCCATGTTGGTTTCTGCAGATTGTTTATCCTTTGGTGGTGAGTTATTTTTCTTAGGGCTTGCTTGAGTATTTGTATTCTTCCTCCTTCCTGTGTTTTCCTTTTGGACTGCTCTACATATTGAGGGACTAGTGTTAGATGGCATGTTGAAGCCTATCTAATTGTGGTTAACTCTGCCTTTGTGCTTTTGCTGCTGTGGTGATATCTTGTTTCAGTTGTCTATTGTGGGGGGCAAGTTCCTTTTCAGGGAGTGAATGTGGTGACTAGGTGTGGTTTCTGTTGTATTGTCTGTCTTCTTTTTTTTGTTGTCTCTCCTCTTTTAGCTTGATGTTTCTTAAATATTTTTTAGTGCCTCCAAGCATCTAGGCTTGCGGTATAACCCATTTTGACTGGGGTGTCTTGATTTTCTTGGGTAGTGAGTACCCTTATTTTTCAAGTTTGCGCTGGTTCTTTGGGCTTTGGTGTATGAGCTGGTCACCTCCAAGTTGACTTTCCCGGGGCAGTCAAACTCTGTAGGTGCCTAGTCTGAACCCAGAGGCCCATTCAGTTGCAAAGTTGCAGCCCCACCCTATTTCCCAGGAGCTACTTAGTAACTGGGAGTAGACAGGTGTCCATCTGAACCACCCTCCCTACTGCTGGGGTGGGAGCTCTTCTCCACTGAGTTGGACCTCCCTGGGCCAGTAAAACTCAGTCACACCTCACCCCGACCCCCTCTGGACTTTGGAGTATGAGCTGGTCGCCTCCAAGTTGACTTTCATTAGTAAAATATTAATACAATTAAAAAGAGGTTGTATTACCCCCACCCTTGGAAATCAAAGTAATAAGGCAGGGAGTGGCAGGAGATGAGGCTGGATAATGAGACAAAGGAGTGCTGAAGTGGTTCTCAGCAGCAGGCCAACTACTTGACCTAACTTCTGGCCAGATGAGAGTAGCCATAGGGACACTTGACTCTGAGGCACAGAGGGTGCAAAGAACTTTGTGCCACACAACCCAAGTCTCCTTTCAAATGCTCAGCATACGTGGCCTCCTCTCAGCATTACTTCTATCCCCGAAACACTGGCAATGGACCAAATACCAAAGACAGAGCTGCTTCATTCAGTGATGATGTGTGCTATGTAGCTGGTAAACATTTTGTGGTAGGCAGTTCTTGTCCCAAGAATTGTTCTTGTCGCCTGTGTGTGTAGGCATCTCTTTTAATAAACCCGTCCTTTTCCATCACAGCCTCAGCAGTGATTCTGTCCACCTGTGCTACGCAGGTGCTGCTGCTTTCTCTTTGGTACTAATAAACCTGGCATTTTAAAATGCAAAAATGAAAAAACCTAAACCTACAAAAAACAACAACAACAACAAAAAAAAAAAAAAACAAAGAAAACCACTCCTAACCAAAAGCCATTTGTTGCAGAAAGGTATTTAATGGCATGGTATGATGTTCACAATATATCAGTAATTAGGGAAAAATACAGATTACACAACAGTGAGTACAATAGCAGCCCAACAAGATATGAACATCTGTTCATAGGAGTCTGGAACATCTTTCTCAAACTGCTAACAATGGCTATCTCAGGATTGTGAAATGAAAGCTGGATCCTAGCTTTTGTGTGCTTTTTTAACTATCCTCCATACATATGTTAACTTAAAATCAGAAAAAGGAAAGGACAAGGTAACCTCTTTCTCTTGTAAGAATTTTTATATTGCATTGGATGGAAGCCCCTCCCCCCCCAATGTATATCCATGTCATAATTCTTAGAACCTGTGAATCTAATCTTGTCTGGAAAAGGGATCTTTGCAAATGTAGTAGAAGAAGGATCTTGAGATGAGCTTATTCTAGATTTCTGCGTCATCCCCAAATCCAGTGACCAGTGTCTTTATAGAAGACAGAGAAGGAGAAGGCACAGATAAAGTAGAGAATGCCATGTGAAGGTAGAGGTTTGGAATGACATGACCATAAACTAAGGAATCCCCCTACCAGAAGCCCAAAGAGACCAGGGAAGATTTATCACTACAGCCTCCTTGGGTGACAAAGCTAGGCTTACATCTTGATTTTGAACTTCTGGTCTCTAGAAGTACAAGAAAATAAAATTTTTATTCTTTTAAGTTAGTGGTAATTTTGTTACAGCAGCCACAGGAAACTAACACAGACTACAGTGAGTCATGCAGCACATTGGCTAGTTCTAGTGGATATGTCACTGGAATCTTTTTTTTTTTTTTGGTCTCATCAGTCCAGTTTCCCTCTTCATGTCTACAAAGATAATGACAGAGAGTTTGTTCCCTTGTTTTCTCTGGCAGTTGCACATTCCCAAAAGGTCCTGAGTACTCACTCACCTAGCTAGAGCCTCTGTATTTTCAAAGGAGCTAGAGCCTCTGTATTTTCAAAGGAGCCCCAAGGACTTTCACCAACAGATGAAATACCTGCAAATACTTATACCAGAGGCTCTTACAGAGAGACTTACAGAGCAGAGGCTCTGTACACTGATTTGCAAGACCCCATTCCAGAATAGGTTCCTAAATGATGGTGGCCCCCAGGATCCGTGAGCTACATTATGATCATGTTTGAGGAGAAAGGGAGATTCTCCATAGCATTTGGGGGTGAAGCATTCTCAGGGTCCCTGAAGAGCTTCCCCTAACACCAGAGGTAGGTCTGTAGATATATTGTGGTTTGCACTTGGCAAGATGTGAAGGCTGCTCTTTGATGACTTGACTCAGTTGGCTGTGCCAGATTTATTTCCCTTCTCTCGCTGATGGTCCAGTCATCTCTAGGTGTTCCTCACCCCTTATTGTAGGTCCCTCCCTGCTCTGTCTGCCAAGAGGCCTTCCTCTACTGTGGTCCTCCTAGCCAGACTTCTGCTCCCTCCACTCCCCCAGCCCTTCAGATTTGGCTGACTGTCACCTCTGGAAGTCTTCTCTGACCATCCTGGTCAGGTGTGAGGCCCAGGCTCCTGTGTTTCCTTCACAGCCTCGACTCACCTCTGCCTCTGCTCTCCTCAATGTGTGAACATGATCTCTTTGTGGAGGTGGGTACTTTCAAATTTCTGTTCCCCAACGACAGGATTTCCACAAGACAAAGGAAAGAGAAAATGAAGCAAGCTCTCCCATTAGTGGAAGATTATCTACAGCTGAATAATCTCTGCAAAGAAAAGGCTATCATAGATGAACCACTGCAGTGAAAATCTTGCATGTTCTGCCTGCTGGATCCATAGGATGTATTCCCCGAGAGCACAACTCTCATTTTATCTTGCAAGAAAAAAGGGCAGAAATTGATGAAAAACAAGTTGAACAGAGCCCTCCCCAAAGCGAGAAGATGCTGGCTTTGAAAGAGCGTCATGAGAAAGTAAAGAAACTGACCTGTTTGCCTCTGCCCTGCTGTGCTGTGAGCTGCAAGACGCCCCTGTACTTAGTATGGCATTGGCGCTCCTCAAACAGTTGGGGGTGAATGAGGAGGCACTGTCCTCATGGCCCTGTGCTCGCTGGTCAGTAACTGCAAAGAGAGGAGCAGCTGACCCTTTGGTGCTAGATCTGCCATTTGTTTCCATTGTCTTCTGAAGCCCACTGGGCACCATCTCCCTGTCTCCAGCCCGGGCAGCATGAAAGCATGGCAGCATTTTCAGTAGTTATAACAGGGAAAAGCAGCAGACCTTGTTTTCTCGTTCCATTAGGGGAAGTGTGAATAAGGAGCTGTATGCTGGGAGCTGGTACGGATGCCACACACATGGGGGAGACCCGTGCTCAGTTGCTCTGCTCCGTAATCAGGGTGGTGACTGGGGAAGTTTTGCTGAGAAACTCATCTTCGGTCCTGCCATCCCTCTTCAACAAGACCCAGGCTTGCAGGAGGAGCTGATGGACGGTGGGGTATGCAGGTGTTGGCTCGCTCCGCTGCTCATGCTAAAGCAAGGATGGAAGTGATTTTCGGTTACTGCTACCAAACCTAAGCACACAATTTGAAGGCAGCTCCTTTGTGCTGTGACCTCTTCTGGAGTGGGGTCGTGAACATTAGCATCCAAGAGCCCTGTTTAAATGTCAGGGGACTAGGAGGAAGCGCCCAAGCATGTGCAATCAGCAGACTGCACGGCTCACCATGCCTTGACTATCTAATGGGGAGTGACATTTGTTTCGTATTCCTTACCCCAGTGGAAGAAAGGAGGCCTCTTTATCCAGCAGCCTCTCTAACGGATGAGGGAGTGCTGGCCTTTGAAGGGGAAGTATGCATGCATCTCCCCACTGGACTGTACTTACCAAGCCTTGTTTTCAAATAAACCCGTTTTGTTGGTGGAGTAGCTGATAGCTTTTTGCTGGGGGACAACAGGCTAGAACTACGCTCTTCCTAGTCATAAGCTTCTGGGGCCAGAGTTATCTTAGTACTGAATCTCAGAAAGTTCTGAGTCTGGAAAAAGAAAGCAGTCATAGCTGAAGTGGAAATCAGGAGCGTGAAGAGCCACAGGATTGATCACACAGGTCACCACACCAGAAGGGCAGTATTAGCTGCAAGCGAGACAAGTGGAAGGGAGCAGGCAGGGAGGAAAGCAACATGTGGGGAGTTGATGCTCGTGCCAAAAGCAATTTCAGCAGCATAGCCTTCCTCTGATTGCCCCAGCTTGCCTCCCTGGCCAAGGGTCCAGTTCCCAAAGCTCCAGAATGTCCGTCTGTCCCCATTTCCTGGCCTATTCGGCTTAGCCCAGAGCCAGCACCCACAAAGAATGTACGTTTGGGGCTGGGAGTGGGATTCAGAGGCCCTACCAGATTCAGGGCAGTTAAAGGTAAATGATCTAATGCCCTTTGTGAAACAGCATCATACACTTCAATTTAATACGTATTTATTGGGCTGCATAGGTAGAGTATTACATTCCATGTCCTCAGGATGCGGAGAACACCTCATCTTTTAGAGCAAACCCATGGGGAGAGACTGGAAAACATAGGCCATATTTCGGGTACAGTGCCACATTGAGATGTGTGGGTGGGGGTGTTTGAAACAGGAAATGAGCCTGGAAAACTATGTTGTGGTGGACTCCAGTGCTAGTCAGAGCAACTGCTACTCAGTGTGCAAGTGGAATAGTATCATGTGGATGATCTGGGGAGAAGGGAAGGTCCACACATGACTGCAGCGGTCTCAGTGGAGCTGATGTGGGTCTGCCCTGCTCTGGTGGCAGTGGGGAAAGAAGAAAAAACACAGGATGAGTAGATATAGTAGAGGACGACATTGTCTCCCACCTAGGGAAGAAGGTAGAGTGGAAATACCCCTTGACTTCATACGTGAAATATTTGAATTTGCTGTTGTTTTACTTACTCCCCATAACTTACAATGAGAAGACATGTAGCAGTAGTACGTGAGACCCATTAGCACACCGTTTTCTGATTTCTGCATTATTCTAATGGGAATTACCCAGGACAGGTGAGCAGACCTGATGCCATCCCTTAGATAGACTTGATCTTAGCCAAAAGGCCGAGAAGCGATGCCATCCCTTAGATAGTAGGATAAGTCATGGGATAAAACTGAGAGGAAATGTGCAGCTCTCCTGCCTGCCTGTGCCTATGCAGGTGCTTCTCTTTATCCTTTTTCCAATAAACTTGTCCTTTTAAAATTAGGAAAAATAGAGGAAACAAAGAAGACAGCAAGTTTGCAAGCTTAGGTGACTAGATGAATAGTGTCATTCATAGAAATAGAGAAATCAGCTAGAGTCATTGATTTGGAAGAGGAGATTTCCTTGGCTTTGAACAGCTGCATGGAGGTACCCAAAAGGTTCTTTCAGTGAGCATGCTGTAGGTCCCTCTGCGATAATATAGATCCTGTACTCTCTCTGCCTCCGCATTCCTCACTTTGCCTTGCAGCTATTTATGTAATGAGTGTCTGTTAGTTCTGTAGGGAGAGGTTTGCTTGTTCCATGTGTAACTGGGAAATTATGGAGTGATAATACTGGTTTGTTTTTTTTTTTAAATCAGTGAAATAGTGATTGTAGGAGAGGTCAAGGTAAAGACTGACAGGCCATGTTCACAGAAGTGATCGTTCAGGAAGTGAATCACTGAGGCTGTGTTTTTGATTGTATTTCCTGTGTTTCCTCCCAAAATTTCACTTGAGGTCCTAGCTTCTATTGTCTTGGAATGTGACCATATCCGGAGAGAAAGTTTTAGAGGTAATTGGTTAAACTGGGAACATTAGGGTGGGTCCTAATCTGTTATAGTGACCTTATAAAAAGGGAAATGTTGGACAGAGACTGACATGTAGAAGATGATATGAGCAGATGTAAGTAAAACAGCCATCTATAAACTAAGGAGAGGAGCTTGGAATATTCTTTCCTCACAACCGTAGAAAAAAACCCAACACTGCTGATAACTTCACCCTGGAATTCTAGCCTCTAAAATGATGAGACAAATTTCTGAGTGTGAGCACTGAGTTTGGGATCATTTGAACCCATTATTGATGCCAGGTAATGATCCCATTATATCATTCTATGAATGATACAGTGAAATAAGAACATATAACGAAAAAATAAGGAGAGGATTAAAAGCTTAAGGTAGCTTCTATCAAAGATGAAAGAAGATAAGAAATCAGAAAAGGCATAAATGCTTTGGTCACAGAGGTGGAAGGAGAACAACAGTAGTGTTGATTCCTGAAAATCGAGGGACAAGAGAATTTCAGGAAATGGCCTGGCAGATGGCAGTGCCAATGCAGTACAGCAGGGTAGAGACAGGTTTTACAATGAGCAAGTTCTGCAAGTCTTAGAGACAGCACTTTTCATTAGAATTCAGTAGGAACACTCTTACACTGCTGGTGGGAATGTAAGCTGGTCCAGCCTCTATGGAAAGTTGTGTGGAGGACTCTCAAATATATTAAAATAGAACTACCATTTGACCAGCGGTTGCTCTCTTGGGAATCTACCCAAAGGAGACCTCAATGTGGGTACAAAGGAACACCTGTGCTCAGGTGTTTACTGCAGCACTATTTATAATTGCAAGGACTTGGAAACAACCCAAATGCCCCAAGACAGATGACTGGATGAAAAAACTGTGGTATATATACACAATAGAATATTACTCATCAATTGAAAACAACAAATTGAATGATTTTATGGTAACATGGATATAATTAGAAGAAATCATATTAGTGGAAACAAGCCAAAAAGAAAAAGACAGAAACCAAATGATTTCACTAATATATGGGATATAGGGAACATAAACAAAAGGCCAGGAGGAAAAGTCAAAACAAGCTAACAACCAAACTGAAGTACATAACTGGGGAGGGGAGAGGGTGGGAACGTTCAGGGAGGGTTCAGAGGGTGGGAGTGAACTGAGCATGTGTGTAGGCAGAGAATAGTGTCAGAGGAATTTGAAAGGGGAAAGGAGGAGGGTGAGAGGAAGTAAGGAGGAATAGGGTAAAGTCTGAATTGGAAATAAAGTCTCACGTATTGAGTTTATTGGCTAATCAATCAATTTATATATATAAATATAGAAATATATTTATATAAAAATAAATTTATATATATAAATAATAATTTATATATAAATCTTTGTACTCACCCCCAGGGATTACAAAGATTTATATATAAATTATTATTATTAATATATATAAATTTATTTATATATTTAAAATTTATTTATATATTTAAATTTTTACATATAAATTTTTTTTTAAAAGAATGCAGTTTCAGTTGGGCTGGAGAAGTCAGGTTGTAGAAAGTTGATGAGGAAATGGGAAGGGGGATGTGGGGACCTTGGGTGTCCGTTCGTGCTTCAACATGTCTGAGGCGCGGTATGGTCTGATTGCCTCAGTGTCACCTGGAGGACTATACAGTTCGAATTTCCAGACCTCGACTTTACAACTGTATTTGGATCCAACCAGTCTGGCGGGAGGTGTAGAAATGTGGTTTCTTAAAAAGCAGTCCAGGAGTTTCTTGTGCAAAGGTTGAGTTGAGAACCACCTGGCAGACTCGTATTTGAAGACACTTGGTAGTAAAGTGAAAGAGACGGACCATATTGATCTGATTCATTAGGCAGTGTTGTACCAGCAACCCCCATATGCCAGTGTTTTTAGCCCATTTCTCAGGGAGGACTGTGACTTTCTTAGTCTGTGTGATCATTAGCAGCGCGGGAGAGGTCTCTTTGACCCAGGCTGACAGAGACTTTAATCGTCTTGTACCTTCTGGAAAAGGTCTTCTTGTTGCTTCAAGGGAAAAGTGCATGGATATTTCACACCTGTTATTCTAAGCTTCTGTCCCATTTTCCCCTTCAGCACAGTTCACTGGCCAGAACTAGTCTCATGAGTTCTCCTAACTGGAAATGAGTTCCAAGTGTGCCTTTTATACCCTGGGAGGAGGACAGAACTGGCTATCGCTGAGGGGGGGTCAGGCTTGTTGGGAAGGGAGCAGAGAAGCAGAAAAATGTTTCAGCTGGGAGTGAACTGAGCGTGTATGTAGGCAGAGAATAGTGTCAGAGGAATTTGAAAGGGGAAAGAGGAGGGTGAGAGGAAGTAAGGAGGAATAGGGTAAAGTCTGAACTGGAAGCAAAGTCTCACGGATAGACTTTATCGGCTAATCAAAATGAGGATTCGAACCCAGGAAGCAGAACTAACTTTGCAAGCTGTGCCAATAAATACGAGTTTGATCTTCCTTTATGTAGGTGAGAACACTTGTCAGCGACATGAAGAAGGGACATGGCGTGAGGGGCTTCTAGGTGTTGTCCAGATGGACTTTCCCTCCAGGCAGCGGATTCCTGCAGACAGTGTGGAGCCTGTGAATATGGGTGTGCCCTCTGCCTGCTGGGGGAAGGGGTGTCCTATAATATTCTTAAATCTGCAGCAAATTAGGGTGAGATTAACCTTGGGACGGGAGGTCCCTTTCTTCCTTAGAGCCAGATGTGAAAAGAGGGAGACTAGGAAAAAGACAAATCTCAGGTGATTTCACTTGTACGTGGACTAGAAAAACAGAGCAAAGCAACAGATAAACCCAGACAAACCTTAGAATCCAAATGCAGAAGTGAGGGGAGGGGTGGCTGGGGTGCAAACAGTCTAGTCCCGGGAGGCTCATCACCGGCTGGAGCAGGTGAGAATGTCGGAGCCCTTGAAGTTATCTTTGTAGCATTTTTAGTAAGGAACAGTGAGGAAACAGCCTCTTAACTTTCTCCCTTGAACCGTTCTCTCCCCCCCCCCCTTTTAGCTTTGCCTCCTAGGCCCAGATGGGCCTACTTGTGCATGTGCACGCCCCCTGGATGGAGTCTACACAATCATGGGGGGGGGTTGCAGTACCACAGCTGCTGGTCATAGAGGGTAATGGCACAAGGGGAAAAACCCTGATCACTCATTTACCCCACAGGGCCCGACGGACTGTTGCGGCTATTCTGGGTGCCTTGGTGGTGGGTGTGGGGTTGGTAATGTACATCTCAGGAGGTGTGACCCTATTCCCCTAAGTCCTAGCCACCGCTGCAGACCACTGTTACCTCAATGAAAATAATACAAATACAAAAGGAGGGAGACTAAAACCTCCAGGGATTTTGTAGGCCACAGAAGTTCTCATCATGACTATTAGCGATATTATTCTGAGACTTGACCTGTCCTTCCTTTCTCCTTTCCAGATTTCTATTTACAATTCTTTCATATGAGAGTTCAGACAGTTCCAGCACTTCCAAAATTAACCCAAGAGGATTAGTCAACAGGACTGAATTAGCAGGGCTTTCAAGAGTCAGTTGCATCTTTTCTGTCTTAAAGGTAAAGCTGAGAGTTGAATCAGAGCCGACACCTCAGGGTCTCCTGATGGTGTTGTGATGTTCTCTTTTAGGAGCTGCGTTTTCTTGTACATATTACCCACAGGAGAGAAAGAAGAATGTCCCTTGCATCCGTCTAGGTTTTTGGTTGAGTTGCTTCAGGAGAAAAGACAACAGAAGTTTGATGTCATGATGCCTCCTGTATCCAAGGGAGAGATGAAACCAATGGAGTATCTCCCCCCAACGACCTGAACTTCCACCTTACATTTCCAGCTAAAGACAAAAGTAGATGTTACAAAAGTAGATGTTAGATGAGCCAGCTAGAGGAGGGTTTAAGGTGTGACACAGTAGAGCAGTGTAAGAAGCATTTGAATTGTGTCATGCAGCCACCATTTAGGAGAAGACAAAGTTGGGGAACACTTGGAATACCATGAATAGTGTGTGCTCCCCTGTGAGGGGAAAAAAGGCGCCTTCTTTTGATTTCATATGCTTTTAACTTGTGTGCTTCACCCCCTGTGTGAAATTCACTGATAATGCAACCAAGAGTGTGGAGAAGTGATAGGTGAAATGGCGCATGTGAGTTAGTTAAAAATTAGTATGAATATGTGAACGATCGTTGACTTCAGAGCACGTGGACCAGACGTGCCCCATCCTCTCTGACCATCCAGCGGCTGGTGGGTGCCCCTTTCGAGTTGTTCGGGTGACATCCCTTTGAAGCCAAGAGATCTTCACTGAGGAACAGATGGGACGATGTCACCTACTGGCTGAGACATGTTGTGGTAAAGTGGTCATAGTGGGGCCTTGTACGGAGGAGGCCTATGGGACGTGGGTTTGTTAGCGCTTAATGATATATTGTGTTTGTGACTGAAAGAGTAAGTTGGCTGTGAGTGTGCGGTGATGCTTTGCTCCAAAAAAACCTTGAAAATTCTGCATTTAAAGCTGTGGTCACTTGGCCAGAAGTCTGTGCTAAGGAAACTGACCATTAAGCAGCTTTCTCTTGCTCACAACAGATTGACATGGTCACAGGCAGGATGCGACCAGCATAGGACCTGAAGACCTGAAACTACCACAGGAACCTTGCACAGGAGACAAATTGGCAATAAGTCTCCACCTTTACCCAGGCAAATTGGCTAAAAGTCCTTGGCCCTAAAACTTTGCATGGTGGTAATTTTTAAGCCCGGTCTAATTACAGACACCAAGAGGGAGGCTGCTATGTTCTGTCTTTTCACTTGGGGGACAGGCTCGTTTTTGCTTCTGATTATTGGTGTCAGGGAACAGACCGGGGTGAAGGGGTGAATAGAATTGATTACTGGATACCACAAAGGAGCCTGCTGCGTTTTGTCCTTTCAACAGGGGGGCAAACTAATTGTTCTGGTGCAGGGGCAAAAACTATTTCACCCATGAAATCACCATGTAAATCACCTTTTAAAGAAAAAAAACCATCCTTTTTAAAGAAAATACTGGGTTTCAAATGGAGCAGAGCTGAAGAGCCATAGATGGACAGATTGTCAGAAATTGTACAGGAGAAAACAGGTGCACCAACAGTGTAAGATTTAGGAATTGAAAGTAAAATAAAGGATCCATTAGTTCTAGAACAATTATTGAAGAAAGCAGAGACAAAGGAAGTACCAGCTATTTTATGTAAAACCATTAGAGACTTAGATTAAGATCTAAGGTGAGAAAAACAATTAGTATCCAAAGTTGTAGAAGAATATCGCTTGGGGGAAAACAACCCCTTTAGGCCTATGGTGAAGCAGATGAGATAACACAGAGCCCAGGCCACTGAAACATTTCAAAGTCTGCCTTCCACTGTGAAGAAGATAAAGCCCTTGATAGGAGACTAAGGGGGAAAAGGATGTTGAATTCTTATCAAGAGTCTGCATAAGGGGGCAAACACAGAGAACACAATCTGAAGGGATAAGGCAGTTACTTGGAATTAGTGAAAACCCTGCCCTTAGTGAATCCTTGGAATGGGTTACTGAAACATTGGAGAACTTAGAATGACTTTGTGGAACTGGCTGGCCACTGCCTGGAGAGCCTCCTGGCCACACATGGATGTAACCCAATTTGAGGCACCGAGTAGGTGGACAACTGTGGACAAGGCTGTTAGAATGTTGAGGAAGTGAGGCATTCTGAGTAAAATTTATAACACTGCACGTCCAACTCCCTAGTATGCACCAATGCTGCCAATAATGAGAAAACTAGTGAAGCCCCCCCACACCCCCATAAGGTGAAACCTGGCTGGAATGTTATCTGACTGTCAGACTGTTGGTCAAGGGTTTAACATCCTGAAGCAGATAAGGGAGTTCGAGGAAAGTAAAGTTGTCAGTTTCCTTGGAAATGTAAGGAAGAAGTTTGCTCCTGGCAGGCTTGGCCTCTTGATGAGAGCACAACCCCCAGCACAAAGGAACCACCCCTTTGCATTTAACATAACAGCAGACTCATTAGAAACTCTAATCTTAGAAACCAGGACCTTCCAGAAAACTGGCTAAACCGGAACAACAAACCTCATTTCGGG
>PVHY01031238.1:0-12800 GCA_004024945.1 Uropsilus gracilis
GAGGGGGGGGGCTCAGCCAGGGGCTGGGGTAGGCTGGTGGGCGTTTATTTGGGAAGAGGGTGTGGGGTGGGGGAGGAGAGATGGGAGAGGACTGACTGGTGGGGGGCGTGAAAGGAGTGGGGGCGGAGTCATAGGGGGCGTGGCCGGTGGGCGTGGCCCCAGGGAGGGCGGGCCTGGTGGGTGGGGTCTGCCCTCACGCCCCGCCCCTCCCCAGCACGCTGAGCGCGGACGCCGGCCCGGAGTGCTACGAGCTGCAGGTGTGCGTCAAGGACTACTGCTTCGCGCGCGAGGACCGCACGGTGGGGCTGGCCGTGTTGCAGCTCCGCGAGCTGGCCCAGCGCGGAAGTGCCGCCTGCTGGCTTCCGCTCGGCCGCCGCATCCACATGGACGATACCGGCCTCACAGTGCTGCGCATCCTGTCTCAGCGCAGCAACGACGAGGTGGCCAAGGAGTTCGTCAAGCTCAAGTCGGACACGCGCTCCGCAGAGGAGGGCGGTGCCGCGCCTGCGCCCTAGCGTGGGGCGCGCGGGCGGGCAGCGGTGGTGCGGGGGCCCGCGCCCTATACTGAGTTGACCCCTCTGGGGAATTGTGAATAGACGCCTCGCCCCTTAGGAAGGCCAAGCCCCAGGCGCTAGGAAAAGGAAGCCACCTTCCCTACGGGAGGCCGCTCCCCTAGGGAGGCCGCTCCCCTAGCGTTTGGGGGCGCCTGTCAAGCTGGATTGGGAGGAAGCCCCGCTCCCAATGGGCTGTAGAACTGTGAGGCCCCGCCTCCTGCCCCTGGAAAAGCCATAAGACGGGTCCCCAATCTCTGGGACCCAAGACTAATTGCCAAGTAGGGGACGCTCAGCTCCCTCAAGGGGCGGGCCCTGGGTGAGAGGCAGGGCCTCTTCGAGCAGCGCTTAGTATGGTCTGGGGCTATGGGGACTCAGATACCGGTTGTAGGGCCCGGGGCAGACCGGAGTCTCTTGATGTTTGTGCAAAAAATAAATTGGGAGGGGAGGGATTGGAATTTCAAAAGCACATGCGCTCTCTCGGGCGCCCAAACCCTGGGGACGGAGGGGCTATTTCTGGGACGCCGGCGCTGTCCAGTTTCCCAGTGAGGGTTTGCCATCCCTTTTCCGTCACGTACCCGGTTCTCGCATTAGCGTTAAACCCACCCGTTTGACAGACGGTAAATCAAAGTCCAGAAAAAGGCTTGAGTGTGTGCCCTCTTTCCATTTCCTTCGACCTGTGTGCCCCACGGAAGGGTGGGCTGACATCGGATGATCCGGCACAGCTCCCCATTGCTGCTAACCCTCCTCAGGGGACCTTCCTCAATCCTTAGGAGGCCTGGGGGTCCTGGGTCAAGGCCTCCGCTTCCTCCCATCGCTGGCTGTCAAGCAAAACCCCTGCTCTCCGCCCTTTCCACTGGGTCTCCAGAGGAGATACCCTGAGAACTCTTGACCTCCCCCAGAAGGACAGAGGATATGGGATTCCAGGAACCCAGGTCCACTCCCAGCCTCCTTCTGATCCCGGAATTCTCCAGGTTGGAAAGAACAGAAAGAGACCAGAAACTAGGGGTGGTGGGAGGAGAGAGGAATGCATATGTGCTTGGAGCTTAGTCTTTGAAGTCTTATTTATCTACTCAAGCACCCAGGCCACAGGATACCCCCGGGGGGACCTCTACCTGCCTGAAGTCCTACCAGCAGGCAATGTAGGTACTACTGGGGCAGAGTTGTTCTCTGGATACTGCTCTTTGGAAACTTTGATAGAAATTTTTGGAAAGTTTGATGTGGCTTTCTTTGCCCAGGGTGGCTTTCCCACATTGCACCTGTGCATGAATGCAAGGGTTTTTCTGCAGGACCAGGAAGTACTGAATTCTGCTGCAATCAGGATGAAGTGAGGAGCAGCTGGCTCCTGGAGCAGTGGGGCTACAGCAGAGAAAAAGGTGAGAGAGGGGTTCCTGAAAAGGTAAAAATTAGATGGAACCACCCCTGAGAGAGAAAGGAACTCCAAGCAGAGCAAGTGGCAGGTGCAAACACTGGGAGGGAGGCGGTCTGAAGCACCATGAGATGGATATATGGTTGGAACTGAGCCAAGGACAGTGGATTTCAGGTTTCTAAAGCTTTCTCATGGAGAATGGACGAATACGGTCGGATGGGCGGGCAGAGTGCTTTCAGGACAAAGAAATTAATTCTTGGAAAGATTTTGGAGGCTATGTTACGAAGGCAAACAAACCCTGACTTGGATGAGTCACCAGGTACATTTATCCCAGTTGTGTACTCCCCAAGGGTTCAGTGTCTTTTAGGAGGCCACATACAGAATCTTAGCTATTAAGCTTTGTATGTGTCCAGAAGAGTGCTATTTTCCAAGTTACCTGGGAGAATTTGTGTGTCCTCTAGGACACAAGTTCTCGTTCAGGACAATCAATGAAAAGGGACCCCAGCAGGGTTAAGAGGCAGGCTAGAAGGTGGTTTGGAGGGAATATGGAGTCTCACATAGAGCCAGGGATAGGTTTGAAATTTGGATCACGCAACAGGCAGAGGTGGGCTGGGTGAATAACGGGGTAGCAAACAGCAGCCGTACCCTAAGGGGGGCTGGCCTGTGAGAGATTTTGTATGACTGGTGTGAAAAGAGGGTCCTTTTGTAATCAGATGCAGATGAAAACATCTGCCTGGCAGAGCAAAGGTATTTTCCAATAGATTCTTTGGGAGTCTGGTATAACTGTGCCCGTGTGCACACACGTGTGTGTGTCTATGTTCAGTACCCAGAACTGATCTAATCATGTGGAGAGCACCTAGGAATATTTATTGAATGATCTTTTTCTGATTCTCAAACTAGAACTGTTTGGAAATGTCCTCTTTTCCCAGAGAGGTCTTATTCATACCTCAAACCCATCATAAATGTCCCTTCCTGTAGAAAACCCTCTCTCCCTCAGAATTTCCCCAGCTTCTGTCCCTCCTCTGGACTTGCTCTAAGGTCATGGGACTGGGGATGTCTGCCCAAGACTGGGGCCTCAGGTCTCTTGAAAGCCCCAAGTTTCCCCAGCACAGGCAGAGCGCAGGGAGATGACAGGCCGCGCTCAATTGAATTGTCTTTGAGATTGAGGTCTGTATGTCTGTCCTGTCTTTGGGCCAGCCCTCCCCTCCCACACAGACCTGGAGGCATTTTAGCCAGGGTGTTGCGGCGCTTTCAGACACAGTGAAGAGGGGATGAGGAGGAAACAGGAGAGGAACCCAGAGGACTGGGAGTATTTTGAAATCATGAAGTTCTTATGTCAGAACAAAGCCAACATGTGGACAGGGTGCCCAGACTTGAATAACACCTCCAGGCTTTTACCACCTCACCTGGATATCTGGGGTTCTGAGCCCTGTGAGGGTCTTAGAATCACATCAGCCCACTCTTTGTGCCAGAAACTGATGCCTGGAATGTCATGGAACAGGGAAAGCATAAAGTAGGATTGACCCTGTTGAGGTAGGGGAGTATGGCACTGAGGTATCTTCGGCAGTCAATCTTTGGCCTCCCACAAAGGGATGGAGACACAGAATAGGGACAAGGAGACCAGGAAAGCAGGGTGGGACGGAGGGAGAGAGAAAGTGAGAAATCAAGGTAGGTCATGCTTCAGTGGGGACAGAGACAGAGATGGAAGGAGATTCAGAGATGGGGAGATGCAGAGAGAGAAGGGGGAAACAATAGAGGGCATTCAAAAGGAGGGCGACCTGCTGTTCTGACTCTCTCCAGTCTGTCCTTGCAGGATTTCCATAAAGTAAGGAGGTGCCTGACCATGCACTCCAGTCCCTCTGACTCAGGCGAGGAGTCTGAAACCTCCCCTTGCCCCCCATCAGAGATGCAAAAAAAAACCACCCAACTAGAAATCCGTAGGGCCTCTCTCGGCTGAGACCTCAGAGACCTTCCTGTCCCCTATCCCTACCCCCTGTGCTGTCCATTTTGCAGATGAGGACACTGAGGGGTGGGCACCATGGGAACAGCCCAGAGTTGCTCCAAACTCTGCATTGTCAAGGACCAAAGTCGTCTTCGCTGACACGTGTTGCTTTTCTCTTTGCTTTGAATCTTTTTAAAGAGAGAAATCAAGTTGACAGTGTCCAGTAAGACCTCCTATCCCCTGCTCCCGCCCAGGCATGTGGCTCCTTTGAGACACAGGTCACAGGCGGAGGGTCCCCTGTACATCATCAGCCACACAGCCAGGGGTACTTGGCCACCCTGACCTAGACCCCCTCAGTCCCCAAACTCAGCCACACAGTCTGGGGAGGTTCTTCCTCCACACACCTCTTAGCATGTGATTGCAAATGTGAAATCAAAATGCTGTTTATTTTAACTCCATTCTGTCAATCTGGCTTCTGCCCAGATGCCCCCATTTCTCTGTAAATATGTGACTTGGAACAAATGTTTAAACCAACGAGAAGTGGTCATGAATGCATGGTGTTGAGATGTTTTGCACTATTCTGACTTTTTGGTCTCTAAAAATATTTTATTAAGAGCAGACATTAAAAAAACAAACAGCTCCACTGCCTGTGGCCTTCTTTGTTTCCATGTTGGAAAAGAATACATAGCGCCTGCTATACATTCTTTTGAACAAGCTTCCCACACTCTGGTGCAACTCAGCAGCAGCTGGCATCATCCCATTTTACAAAGAAGGAAAACTGAGGTGCAGGAAAAGCGATCTCGTAGGAGGGGAGCCAAATTTGAACCCAGGACATAGAGCAGCTCTTAGCTCAAGCAAGTTAGAACAAGGTCACACATGCTAAATCCACACACACACACACAAACACACACACTGATTTGTTTTAGATGTAGCAGGTGATAATCTCATAAACTCTCGATTACAAATAAGAAAACTTCATTTCTCTACAACCAATTTCTGTTGTGAGTCCTTATCTCAGTCTCACAAGGGAGCAGAGACAGACTCTCAGCTCAGGGTTTATTGGGCAAACTCAGGGACTCGTGAGATGTAGGGTTGCTTTTATATTTGGCCAGAGCTGGGAAAAGGCACCCACCACAGCCAGTGGTGAGTTGGTGTAGTTAAAATTGGAAGGAAAACTAGCTAAGCCAAAGGTGTTACCCATGAAAGAGCTATTTTGCCAGGGTAGTAGCAGGATGAGTCCTGTACCACTGGGGCCTCAGGGTTTGGAGGGCTAGGGGTCTCATGCTGGGGGAGCCATCCTCTGCCTCCACACGGGCCAGGGGTGGGGACCCCCCCAGGTTTACTCCCTCTTCAATCAGATGGAGATAACGCGTCAGAAAATCAGGCAGTCCAGCTTCAGACATTCAGGGCAAATCAAGGCTCTGGATACACTCATCACCTGAACAGGACCCAAACAGAGCGTGGTTGGAACCACAAGAGACAAGGTTGTGAGACTAGCTGTTGTGATGACCTGTCACAGAGCTCCTCCTACAACATCTCTGGGGCCTGGGGAGCCAAATCCCTGGTCCAGACATGTGCAATGTGAGTGAGGCTACCTCCTTTTCCACTAGAGGTGTGGCTGTGGCCCTATGGCAGAACTGTAACCATGAGAGGAGAGGAGATGGACTAACCATCTGCTGAGGTCTGTCCCCATCGGGGAACTTCTCTACTGCCAATAGCTGGGAGTTGGGTTCGTAATGCCTGATACGCAGCATCATGTGACAAACTGTGGAATGTGGAAGCAGGTAGAGGGATGGAGCTGCAGATAAGAGGAACACCTATCTCCCTAGCCCCCTCTGGCACTCCAGAGGGTGGGCAACAGCATATCTTTCACCTGTAACCCAGCTTCCTAACCTCTTTGGAATGTCCCAAGAGACCTATGACCTAATAATAATGACTGTTGCTCCCACAGGTAAATTTTCCTGTTATCGTGCATCCCCGCATCCTCCCTGCTGCATATCACAGACGCTTTGCTACTTCCTCATAACATCACTAACATTTCCTTGCTGGGGGAAAAAGGCGTTTCTCAGCTTCATTAAAGTTGGACCTGAACATGCTTCCCAGGATCCCCGTTCTGTGGGCTAGCCTCGCGGATCGCTATCAATCTCTTCCATCTCAATTTCTTTTTCATTCCACATGCGATTCCTAACAACACACGCCAGAATGGATGGGGCCAATAAAATGAGGGGGCACAGAACCCAGCGAACTTACAGGTCCGGAGAAAAGGAGACAGTCTCCTCCACCACAGGAAGCACCAAAATGACAGAGCCTGGAGAACTACGCCATATACCTGTCCTGCAAAGGTTCCTGACATGCTCAACCTGGCTATCTGCCTCAAAGTCACTCCGGGAGAGATGAACACCCTGGTCTGCTGTGCTCAAGGAGCACAGGTCCTCACCCAGGAATAAGACTTTGTTCCCCAAAAAAAAAAAAAAAAAGAGAGAGAGAGAGACCAGTAGGCCAAGCATTGATCTAAGACTTGCAACAAGAGAGGAGTTGGAGTGACCAGAGTGGGAAAATGGGAAAGGGGGAGCAGGGTGGCAGTATGTGGGTGCATTATTGAGGAGAGGGCCATGACTATACAAATATAACCAATATTCTGTGAAAATCAGAAAATGTCAAAATTTTTTAAAAAGAAAGCAACTTTGCTCCTGGAAATTCATACCCCAGAGACCTGCAGGTGGCAAAAAAGACCGAAGCTACCTCAGAGTCTAGTATATTCGCATGGTCGGGGGGGGGGTATGGAAGCTGTGGGCACAGATGAACCACAACCAGTTGTTTCGTGTGAAGTAATGGCTGCCCCCCGGGCTCATTTGCACTCTGGCCTGAGCTTCCCTGCAGAAGGGAACCTGCCCCGCCCACACAGAAACCCAACGGCTTCCACTGGGGACTTAGGTTAGGCTTCTTCTTAGTGGAGGGAGCGGGCTAGGTGGGTGTGCACTACAAAGGTGCTGAACCCTTGTCCCTGCATCTCTCGGAATGTAGGCTCCATCACGTAACAGGAGGGCTTGTGGACCAGCGTTCACTGCTATGAGAAATGAGCAGCCCTGCTCTGACCCACCGAGTCTCATGGCAGAGACCCCACCTCTGGGCTGAGGGACAGACTTGCTCCTGCCATTCCAGGGTGAAGCAGGGGTCTTCTTTGACAAATGCTGTGAAGGGATCTCACAAGTATGATGTTGAATTAAAATGGTCCAGAAGGCTCTGGAAGAGCATGACACCATGTTTATACAGCTCAAAAACTGTCTCTAGCTGTAAATATGTAGCTATAGTTATACATGTGATGCAGCCATAGAGTTTAAGGATACATAAATGTGATTAAATAAAATTCAGATGGATACTATCAAAAAGCCTAGAAAACACGTGTTTTTGAGGTCATAGAAAAATTGGAACCCTGGAACAAGGCTGGTGGAAATACAAAATGGTACAGCTGCTGTGGAAAGCAGTATGGAGATCCCTCGAAAAATTAAAAATGAAATTACCCTGAACCCAGAAATGTCACTTCTGGCTATCTGCTGGAGAGAATAGCAGGATCTTTAGGGAACACTGGTCACCTTGTCTAGACTGCACTCCTCACCACAGCTGAGCTGCGGGAGCCCACGGGCATCCACAGACATGGTGAGGAGCACGTGGGCCACGTGAATCCGAGATGCAATGTGACTCAGTGTTAAAAAGAAAGAAATTCTGCAGGTGCTATGATAGCGAGGAACCTGGAGGGTATGATGCCCAGCGAATTAAGTCAGACACAAGGAGATAAGCAGTGTGTTTCAAGGCCCACAGAGGAGTCACTTCGTGGAGACAGAAAGCAAAACCAAGGCTGCGGAGGCTGCGAGTGGGGGTGGGGAGTGATTGCTAAGAAGCAGAGTCAGTTCTGCAAGGTAAGTTTCTGGAGCTGGATGGTGCGGATGGCTACACACTGCTCTGAGTATCTTACACCACCGAACTGTATACTTTAAAAAACAGACCAGCGGTAGTCAGGGGTGAGAGCAGGGAGACGAGGAGTGATGGGGATGGGCTCTCCTTTGGGATGATGGCTGCATGTATCATGAGTGTTTTAATTGGTTAATTGATGTTATGTTACATAGTTTGTGCAGATACCCCACAAGCAAAGAAGGAAATGCATGATTCTCCTACAACAGAGATAAGAGAGATGGCTGGAAGTACCATGAAGACATTTTTACAATCTGGGTTAACAACAAAGAAGGAGGCCGGGCACGGTGGCTCGTGATTGTAAGCTTCAGCCTATGAAGCGGCCGGGGCTAGGGATCGCGGTTCGAGTCCCGCCTGGGGCCCGTAGCGAGACCTAGTTCCAAAAAAAATAGCTGGGCGTGGTGGCGCACACCTGTAATCCCAGCTACCTGGGAGGCTGAGGCTGGGGATTGCTTGAGTCTGTGGTACCCCGGGCAACGAGAGCCTGCGGTTCCACGGGCAAACATAGCAAGACCCAGTCTAAAAAATAAATAAATAAGAAGGAATGTTATCGCTAACAGCAAAAGTGCTCTTACTCTGCAGAGTCTGGCATCTGTGAAGGGGGACAACTCGATGGAGAACTGAGGCTTATAAAGATTTCCTGCCCTAAAGAATGCCTCTGCAGATGTGTGGACCAGGCAGCGCCACTTGTCTCTGGTTCCTTCGTGCAGCAGCGCACAGCACGGTAAGGGGGATAGTCTTGCCCTCCATGTGCGATTCGACTTCTTCACCACAAACTGTTTTTTTCATTCTTGCTGACTCTAGGCCTCTGCAATTACCAGCTCAGCAGTTTCCCAGAGCAGAGACATCTCTGATGGACATATTTTTTTCTTTAGTACACATATTCAATAATTTAATTTACAATAAGAGAAAGAATTGCAGCCACTATAGAAGACTCTACAGGACTTCCTCAAAAAATTAAACAGAATTCTCTTATAACTTTGATCTATATTTCAAAAAAAAAAGTGGAAAACAAATATCAGAGAGATACTTGCACACCCATGTTCATTCAAGCACTATTCAGAATCGCCAAAAGTTGGAAGCAACACAAGTACTCACTGACAGATGGACAAACACAATGTGTATATGTGGTGAAATATTATTTCGCCTTAAAATGGAAAGAAATCCTGACACAAACTATCAATTGGAAGTACCATGAAGACATTTTATGGAGTAAAATAAGCCAGACACAGAAAGATAAATAATGTCAACCCATCCTTAGAAGAGTCAAACCCAAAGTCAGCAGCTGAAACCACAGGGAAGGCGGCCTGGTACTGAGTCTCCAAAAGGACCCCTTGATATCTGCCGAGTGTTTACTCCCTGATGACAAAAGGGATATGATTGGTTGACACTTACCGTGAGGCCCCACCAATCTTGTCAGCGATTGGCTTAGCAGTGGACTTGTGACCCATTTCCGACCAGTGGTACATAAAGATATTTCTGGAAAACTTTAGTTCCCGGATTAAAAGGAAAAGATGGTAGGTGTCAAGGGGAGAGGAATGGAGGGGGCTGGCAGAGGAGCTAGTGTTTTATGGGAACAGAGTTCCTGTTGGGAAGAGAAAGTTCTGGAGATAAATGGTGATGATGGTTGCACAGTAACGTGAATAAACTAAGTGCCATCAGACAGTGCACTTTCCTCAGGCAGTTGTTGTTATCTGAATCTGACCACAAGATAAAATCAACCAATAAGCCCAGCATGGTGGCATGCCCTGTAATCCCAGTTACCTGGGAGGCTGAGGCTGGGGATCACCTGAGTCCTCAGATTCGAGACAACCCTGGGCAACATAGTGAGACCTAGTCTCTTAAAAAATAAAAAATAAATAAAAAGGTAAATTCAATAGATGACTGGGCAGATTGGCCCACAGGTATACTTGTGGACCTCTAATCTAATCTATTTCTTTCTTTTTGCTTCTCACATCTGCCAACCTTACTCTAAACTCTAGCACCATCCTTGTGCTCATCCCCACACCCCATGCTCATCTGGACCCACAATTCTGTCTCACCCCATCCTCCTTATCTCAACGCCACTCCCTTCAATCTACCCTAGTTCCACCCCCACGTACCCATGCCTCCTCCCACACCACACGCCAACATGGCAGCAACAGCTGGGAACACCAGCAAGATGCACACTGGGGTTCCCAGAGGGTATACCACAATTATGTGATTCATGATCTATGTAAGGTCACGTCATCACATAATTTATTATATTGCATTATAATTACTCTGCTCCTAATCCTGCAATTACATACTGTGGTCTCCGTGATTATGCACCCTACAATTACACAATCTTTCTTACCAGCACCATAATATGAATAAATAAGGGGGAAGTGAGGTTGGCATCAGCACCCGCCTCAACCCAGCCCCTTTCCAGGCAGCTGCTTAAAAGCTGCGGTCACTTTCAGACTTCTCTGTAGCTAGGCGTGCTCTCCACTTAGGGGCACAGCCAGGCTGGAGTATGAAAGGCAGAAGGGACCTGACACCCCTCTGACCTCCTCCCCCAACCTTTGTTTTTACTTCCTGGTCACTGTGCCAGCTATGGAAACTCCTGGTATTTAGAATCCACAGTTCTTAAGCACTGACAGGCTTTTGGACACTGAAAATTAGCCCAATGGAGGCAAAAGCTGCACTCTATTCCTCGGCCACAGGTAACAGAGCAAGCGCCTGGAGTTGGCAGTTTCAAGGACCTCCCAATTCCCCACCTCCCAAAGGCTGAACCTCAGGCCAGGTAAGCCAGTTCTTGATAGTCATTCTTATAGGATCACTTGTGTTCTGACTCACCAGGAGTTGGCAAACTATGGCCAGTGGGCCAAATCTGACCTGCCTGGTTTTATACATAAAGTCTTACTGGCACACAGCCACGCTCACTCATTCACTCAGCCCAGTCAGTGGTACCTTTTTGACTGGAACAGTAGAGCTGATTGTGGTGAGTTTCCTATATCAAATTTATGTTTTAAAAAGAGTCCTGGATTATTTGAACGGATCCTAAATGTGATCAATCACAAGGGTCCTTATCAGAGGAGCCAAAGAAAGTCAGATGAAGTAGCCGATGTGAAGGAAACATGAGGTTTGGGGTGATGCAGGAGGGACTATGAGCCAAGGTATGCCAGCAGCTGTCAGAGCTGAGACAGGCAATGGCATAGACTCTGCCCTTGAGCCTCCAGAAGGAGCAGCACCTTACTCTATCCTGCTCACATTTTCATGCCATGGCCTCCAGAACCACATGAGAATAAATGTGGTATTTTAAGGCATTTTTTGTTGTTTTGAGACTAGGTCTTGCTATTTTTGCCTGTTGAAACGCAGGCTCATATTGCCCAGGGTATCACAGACTCAAGCTATCCTCAGCCTCAGCTTCCCAGGTAGCTGGGATTACAGGCGCATGCCACTATGCCCAGCTGTATTTTTTTGGGACCAGGTCTCGCTATCTTGCCCCTGGTGGGACTCAAACCAGGATCCCTGGTCCCCACTACGGCTTCCTAGGCTGCCGCTTACAGGCATGCGCCACCGTGCCCAGCCACTTAAGGCACATTTGTTACAAAAGTCAAAGGAAATAACCATTAGGTCAACTGAAGGATTTCCCCAAGAACATGAACCACTTTTCAATGAAAACTACTGATGAGAAAAATATACATACATAAGGAAGGACAAAGCACTCCCGGCTGACATGGGCACAGTAAACGCTAGGGTCTACATCATTCTCAGTTGTGGGGTCATCCTGTGTATGGTTGGATATTCAGCTCATCTTTGGGCTCTGCCCACCAAATACTGTCCACAAGTGTGCTGGCCGTCTGTCCCCCTGCGAATAAAATCACCCCCTCGGAGATCCCCTGGGTTTAAAGACTTGGAAATAGCACATGTAACAGTAACACATGAGCATTGACTGAAGTGTCCTATCGAGGTCAATAAACTCGGTTATTCAGACTGTTAAACGCACAATGCATAGTTAGGACTATGAATCAATGGAGAAAAGCAAATACAGTGAGTTGAAATGCACACCCTCACTAACCTAACAACCCTACCTGCACCAACTTACCCAACTGAAACAAAACTGCAGGAGATACACTCGGACCGCTCTTCACTGCCCAGGTGGGCATTATCACACCTAACAACCCTGAAAGGACTAGTAGACACCGCGCTGCTCAGAATGTTCATAAACATTTTATTCCGTTGAAAAAGGAAGCTTCTGAAAAAACAGGTACAATTTCATTCCACTTATGAAATAAATTGTTGTCTGGGAGCAGGGAGGCACCAGCAGCTGGAGCAAAGCTGTTAGATCACGATCCTCTTTCTAAACACATGTAGCCATTTGCACCAGGCAAATGGAAGGTGGTTCACCTAAATGCCAGGCGTTACCTTTGAGGATGTGATTTTGGCTTTTCTACTTGCCTGGCTGCCTGTTCCAATTTCTCTGCAAGAATCACACAACAGAGTGTCCTTCTGAGGTTCTATAGCAGTGAGTCCTTCAAGGTCTTGTAGACACCTCACCTGTTGCTGATCAAGACATCAGCCTTATATGCAATGCCCGCTGTGAACTCAAGGGGCCATTGAAGACGGCAATTTGGAAGAAATGGAAGAGGAAGTACGGCTGAAGAAGCGAAAAAGACGAAGAAATGTGGATAAAGATCCTGCAAAAGAAGATGTGGAAAAGGCTAAGAAGAGAAGAGGCCGCCCTCCCGCAGAGAAACTATCACCAAATCCCCCCAAACTGACAAAGCAGATGAACGCCATCATCGATACTGTGATTAACTACAAAGACAGGTGTAACGTGGAGAAGGTGCCCAGTAATTCTCAGTTGGAAATAGAAGGAAACAGTTCAGGGCGGCAGCTCAGTGAAGTCTTTATCCAGTTACCTTCGAGGAAAGAACTGCCAGAATATTATGAATTGATTAGGAAGCCGGTGGATTTCAAAAAAATAAAGGAAAGAATTCGTAAT
>PVHY01031239.1:0-12801 GCA_004024945.1 Uropsilus gracilis
TTCTTGTTACAGCTCAGGAAAAGTGGTAATATCATGAAAATGAGCTTTAATATAGAATAATTTGATGAACCTGGTTATTTTAATACCTTTAAATATTATGTGTGCACATGTACACATATGTAAACTCAACAGGGGAGAAAAATTGTTTTCAAGTTCAAACTTTTGATAGTTTTTTTTGGTTGTATTGACCAGAGAAGAGGTAAGTTACGTATATTTTCCAACCAGAAAATGCTGGTTCAAAGCAGTCCCACCCCTCATTAACATTCTGTCTCTCCCCCACTCTCCACCAAAGATATAATCCTAAATGAATCTAGATTATTAATTGTAAAAACAAGAGCAATAAGTCAATAAAATATGGAATTTTAAAAAGAATCTTGTACTGGGTATTTGCCTGCCTGCTCTGAATCTGTGGGTTAGGAACTGGGGAATGGAGACTATCAAAGGAATGAAGATTCAGGTCTTTTTTTTTTTTTTTTTTGAGACTAGGTCTTGCTATTTTTGCCTGTGGAACCACAGGCTCTCGTTGCCCGGGGTACCACAGACTCAAGCAATCCCCAGCCTCAGCTTCCCAGGTAGCTGGGATGACAGGCGCGCACCACCATGCCCAGCTATTTTTTTTTTTGGAACTAGGTCTCGCTACGGGCCCCAGGCGGGACTCGAACCGCGATCTCTAGCCCCGGCTGCTTCATAGGCTGAAGCTTACAAGCATGAGCCACCATGCCCGGCCTTCAGGTCTTTTTTTCACTTCCAGTTTTGCTGGTCTTGTGCAGACCAGCTTAATGTGTGTGTAAATGGTGGAGCTTAAAGGAGTCTTGGAAGTTTTAAGAAGGGAGACATAGGATGTGGTGAGGGCATAGAAGGAGAAAAATTCAGCCTGTGGAAGTCTGTTTCTTCCAGAGAACACTGGGGGAACTTAGAGATTCAAATACAGAGGTTAGAGGTGATTGCTTTCTGTGATGAATAAGCCTTAGGGAGGGTAGATTTCTGGAAAGGATTTTCCAGAAGTATGACTTGATAGTAAGAGGGTAGTGGCTAGATGGAGGACCACTGAGGGATTATGGACCCCACTGGTATGAGACACATTTTGCCTGTTGGAAAAAAATATGTCAGAAAAGTGGTTTGTGTGTCATCCTCACACAGTAAAGATGGGTGACTGAGAGTAAGGATATGGGATGACCGATGAGCTGGCAGCAGAGGCACAGCTACATAGTTTCACTGTTCCACTTTACCATTTATAATGCAAACCCGTATAATTTCCTTGACATTTTCATAATCCTCTCCCCCCAACACTTGCATTTCTATCTAATTGAAAATTGTATGAAGCAATATTTACTAAGACTAATTATTATAACTTTAGGTGTAACATCTGTTCACATACATACATGGGTCTACCGGTATTTGAGTAAATACTTGCATATTTAGCATAATGTAACTACTTATATAGAAA
This sequence comes from Uropsilus gracilis, assembly GCA_004024945.1. Taxonomy (NCBI): domain Eukaryota; kingdom Metazoa; phylum Chordata; class Mammalia; order Eulipotyphla; family Talpidae; genus Uropsilus; species Uropsilus gracilis. Next base: position 1,448 of record PVHY01031239.1, read on the forward strand.
CTTAAAATTTCCTACTGAATTCCAAGGTGTAGATAGATGAATAGGGACATACACACTAGAAAATTGTTTAAATTTTACTACCTATGTAGATATGGTGAAAAGTACTTAAATTTTTCCCAAGTCATCTTTATGTAACTAATACTCCTGGGTAATGTAAATGCCTGTCAATAGAGTATTTGGGGGAAATTATAGGTCCGTTAACCAAACACTTGCTGATATTCTACTACAATTGTTTCATGCTCAAAATTACAATCTAACTATGATGAATGGAATGATTCCCATTGGAGAGCTATATTAACAAAACAAGAGGATAGAATACCAGCATCCTAAGGCAATATTCTGTGGTGGCCAAACTCCTCTGTAGCTTTTCACTTAATGGCCCTGAATTAGAGCAGCAGACCAGACTGCTTGTTAGAGAGCCTTTGACTTGTCATCCTGCTGAGACATCATGACCAAACTTACTGAGGAGAGGTATTACTCATTAGCATGGCAGTCACTTTCCAAATCTTCTCAACTGAGAGCAGGTTCTCCATGATTATTCATATGTAAATTGAGGAATGATAAGACCCTTGAGGTCCTGCCTGGTCTAGTACTTAGAGATTTTGCCATTTAGTCTCATCTACCCTGGGTCTATACCTTGTCTGCTTTAGGATAATGCACTAAAAATACTGTTAGATGGTCATTGTGAGAGAAAGCATATCATGGTTCATATACGTAGAATGTTGTCGAAATCAAGTCTGAAACAAGTTGTTCCTTGGAATATAAATAATAAGTCTTATACTTGGGAGACACTTACTGAAAGCCAGTGAAATGGGCCTTCATTGTCTAGTATCCCTCAGAGCTGGCCTTCATTGTCCAGTATCGCTCAAAGCATATTTATATACATCGTGACCAAATGATATGAAGGCTTCATAGTGCAGTTCTTTTCTACTCATGTGATATGAATGAAGTTTCCTTTTCTGCATGTGGAAAGTTTCTACATTCTGGGAAACAATAATTTTGGCTGTTTCAATCCAAATACGGAGGTATTCAGTTACAAGACTATCAAATATAATGAGTTCTTCTCCCTAAAATCTGCCCCTCCAATGGCTTGTCTCTTGTGCTTCCAGGGCCCACTTCTGCAGGAGCACCTTTTTTAGCCACCAGGCTGGGCGTTAAACAGGAGAAAGCCTAAAAAGCGGGGAATAATAACAATCTACAGGCCCTACCAACAGTTACCTAGTGTTTAGAGTTCATCCCCTCTTCCCTTTCTTTGGTGAAAGCTTTCTCATATAAGCAAACAGAAAGAATGTGTACCTTAGCTTCTGAATAATTCTTAGCTTGAAGTTTTTTTCCCCCCCTCTTAAGGAAAAAGCATGGAGTGTGATGATCATCAGCACATAATCACACTGACCTCAGTTTAATTCTGCCGTTTACTAGCTACAACTATCAGAGTTACTGATTCTGCAGTTGCGAAATAGAGATGCAAAGTGGTAGAATAGAATTGCAGCTCACAAAATTTAACAAACTGATAAAAAAAATCACCAGCTATTGAGTGCTCACTACTGTTAACTGCCTTTATTCTTTCTTGCTTGCTTTTTTTTTTGGGGGGGGGTGGGGTTCCTTGCTCTACCCTCCCCTCAAGTAATCTGATCTTAACTTTGCTACTAACTCCTTGCTAGCTATTATAATACACATACTATCAACCCTAGAACTTACTATTCCTATAACTAAGTCCCCTCACTTATTAAAGTCACTTTAACTGGTACTTTTAACTATAAACTAAGACAGTGGATATGTAATTAATTTCAAAATATTGCAAGGTACCAATTAATAGTAGGAGTAAACTATAATCGACTGTTAGTCTGATAGTGAACTCTCTTTGTTTCCAGTGAAATATCTGTAGTAATTTGTCAAAGGTACGTATTGTCTTTTCTGAATCCCTTAGGATGAATTTAAGGAAAAGCACCTAGCCTCTTCTTTTCTATCTTACATAGGAAAGATTATTATGTATTTTCATATATTTTTGTTCATCTTCAGCTCTACAACCATAAAAGATTCAGAGATTTTAAGCATATTTTTCTTTTTAAATTTATTAACTGAATTATATGTAGATCAAATTGAAGAATCAGAAAACCTCCAAAAAGAGAATTTATAGAGGCTGGGATATTAGAGTTAAAAATTCATACATCTTTGAGATCCTTAAATGGCCAAGATGTAAAAAATATGTTTTCAACAGACTTAAAAGCTACATTTTAGAACTATGGGAAACTAACCCTCTGTAAATGCTTACATAAAAATTTTGTTGTTTATCTCTTCTATCACACTTAGTCCTTTATAAATCTATTAATTTTACAGTAAAAAGATACTGTTGACATTGAAGTTATGTTAAAGCAGTTTCATTTGAAATTCATTTCTGACATGAAATTCATATAGTTTAGTACAGAAAGTTGAGATTTTTTAAAACTAGATTTTTTTTTTTTTGTTCTGAGACTTGTGATATGACTATATTGTGAAATACTTTTTCCCTAGGTTTTTCATTTGTGCATTTGACCTCTTTTAATCAGCTGATGGTTTTAGAGGCCTTTGCAAAGTGCTTCTGGGTGGTAGATAGCTTACCTGTCTATTTGGATGAATCTCCATTTTCTTGAGAGAGGAGAACTCTCAATTGCCAATTTATATCCTAGCTCTGTAATACCTACTGCAACTGTCTATTCGTAATTCACTTTCCAAATGCCTGTAGTTAAGCAGGCACTTTGTAATTTCATGTAGAACTTAATTGTAAGTACAGAAAGTCTTGAAATAGTATTATTGAGAAAAGATTTCAAAACATTTGAATTACTGACAACATTGTGCTCCAAGTTGTGTTTTAGTTGGTGACATTTCCAAAAATCATGGACCAGTTTTTTGCTCTGAAAACCTGAAGAAAACCTGAGTCTCTGATTTTCTATACACTGAGTTTCGTTTCTGGACACAGCACTGTATCAACACTAAGGAATGATTGTGACAGATGATGTAATCCTAGCCTCCTTTTGTCAGAAGGAGCAGTTTCATTTTGAAAATTCAACATAACAATAAAATTGCATAAAACATTTTACAAATATATATTTTCTGATTTAGAAGTGTTTGGTATTAGCTGCCAATGTAAATATAAAGCTGTGTATATTTATTATGCCATTTTATCATCACAATAACCTTCTGAAGTTCTGCTATTTCATTATTAAGGCAGTGGACTACCACTGCCTTAACATGGGCCTTGGTCATACATCACAGGATGAAAACAGATTCCAAGCAAAGTCTTAGTCTCCCATTCTCTGTTTAAATGCTTCCCATGTATTATTACACAATTTTTATAGTTGGTTTATTGACCAAAATATCTAAATCAACTCAATCCCATATTGCTAGGTGCATCAGAGCCTCATATCCTTATGTATTTAATTTTTTGTTCCTGAACTGTATGGAAAAATCTCATCTCCATGTAGCCTCAAAAGTCATCTACTCACTAGTAGAAATTATTTGGCCATCAACTTAATTGCTTTTCAAGAAAAATACTGACTCAAACCAACTTAAGAATATCTAAGAAGTACAGAATAATTGTGTAGAAAGGACCATATTATTCATACTTGTGACTATCTTTTCTTTTCTTTTTTGTTGTTCAACATTGTTTCTGAAATCTTGATTTCCTAAGGAAAATGCAGATCGTCCTAGTGCGTGTCTGTGTCTGGATGCTATAGTATCTTAACCAATCCTACTTTGTGCTTGCAGTAACAGAATTCCCATGTAACAGTGCTTGTTTGTGGAAAGTTCCTTTAGTTTTGTACCTCTTGGATCACTAGAATCCTGAATATTCAGGGCCCACTCCTAGTGCTCTGTACATAGATATGGGTGGAAGAATAAGAAATACCAGCCCTAAGTCCGGGTACTTTGATCTATTACTCCTGCCACCTGTGTCACTGGTCCCACATGTCCTCTCCATAGCAAGGCGTGAAAACTGACAACTGAGTCCATGAAGCTGCAAATGAGCCCCTTTATTGGGGTGGCTTTCAGATGTCAGTCACACAGACCACTGCATTTTTAAAGAGGCCATGTCTGGTTTCTAAATGTTTATTTATAATTCAGGATTTTACTCTACGTAAATAATTAATTCTTATGATTTTGAAAGTTTGGGTTAGAGAAACTGTAATATTGCATTCTCTAAGACAAAGTGATAATGTCTCTCAACATTTTTATTATTTTTAAATAAACCACCAGTTTCATTTTTAAATGTAGGCTCATGAGGAATTCTGCCATGGTACTTTAGGCTCTAATTATGTATTTATCTTATGTTGATTTGCTACATGTCACATTTTATCCAAGTGCTTTGAGATGGGGGCTATAATTAAATCAAACAAAGTATTTTTATTGACATCAATTTTCCTCCCAATTAATTTAGAGTTAATAGTAGTGCTGATACTACCCTGTAAAACAGGGAAATATATTTAAATTCTCATATTTTGCAATACTGACTTTTCTATTTTACTTAAGTTGGTTTGGAGAAGAAAGCTTATTTTAAATATTGCTCTTCCTTTTAGAACTAAGGTCAGGTAATCTCTTACAACTAGCTAAATTATCATTTACTTTCATTTTAACCTATTGACAGTTCTTTTGTTTAGTAAGCAGTATATAAATTAACAACTGGTCAGAACTATCCTACTAAGTCTAGTTGATATTCATACATTTATAATGTACTTAGTATTTGGTTAAATGCAAAGCACTGCTTTTTCACAATTCAAAATAAGGTTGTAATTCAGATTTAGATTATATTAATGTTATATTTGTAGCACATGATCTTAATTATTACAACTGTAATTTTTCTTAATTTCTCAATACTGCTTTAGACTTATGAATTAGGCATTAAAATAGTTGAATTACTCTCCTTAAGAAGATTCAAAACAAGTAATCTTTCGACTCCAGCAGCTTAAAAAGGGATTCAAAATTTTCACAAAAAATGACAGGATAAACTTGTAACTTGGCAGAAGACATTGATTTCTGTCTTGATGAGGATTAGTATTGTTTATTTAAAAATTCAAGAAGGGTTAACTGTAAATTAAATGTTTTTGAAAATTGCATCGTTTACAATGAAAGGAATCCCCTTATATTTACACATCTAATGCTTAAGGACCAAAATCTTTTGAGAAGGAGAATGCTGAGGAGGCCCTCATGTCCTCTTCCTTTCATGAACCACTCCTCAATAGCATCATCAAGGATTTCCAATTTTCAGGACATAAAACTGGAAAGAGCACTAAGATAACTGTGAAGGAATAAAGAATTACTCTAAATTTTACAAACTTCCTATAAAGATTTAAAATCATCTCACACTAAATTCAAAAGCATTTTTAGTGAGTTACCATTTTTGAAGATATGTAAAGTACACATCAGGTTTATAGAAATAAAGTAATTATCTTTCACATTCCATTCATGTTAGCATGTAATTTAAGTACATTAGTAGAATAACAAATATAATTGGCACAAATAGGCTCAAGGACAAACACGTTAAATCCTAAAGATGATTATTTTATAAAATTTAACATTTATTGCAGGAATTTTCATGTACATAAAAATAGAGAATTATAATAGTGAAACATTGTTTAGTCACCCTCCAAACTCAACAGGCACTAACTTTTTGTCATTCATATTTCATGGACTGATCTTCCCCAGTTTTTCCTCCATGGGTATTTTAGATTAAGTTCTGGACAAATTAACATTTATAAATACAATGATTATCACAAACAGATGATTTTTAAAGTGCACATACATAAAACTGTACAATAATTTCTTTTTTTAATTATGTAATTTTTATTGCAGTAACTAATTTAAGCCACTGTATATAATTGAAAGTTTTAGATTCAACTACTTCTGATGTGTATGATGGCATCATACCTACAACCATAGCCCTCACAGTCCTCCACAATAGTACTTTGTGGACCCTCTTCCCACTTTGTACCCTAACCTTCACCCTACCCTCTGGTTTGTCAGATTGCTGGGATTTGCTTTGGTTTAATTTTGTCTGTTCCTTTCCTTTGCTTTTTATGCCACATGAGTGAAATCACCCTGTGTTTGTCTTTCTCCTTCTGATTTATTTCATCTAGCATGAAGTCTTCCAGTTTCATCCACGTTGTTGCAAATAGCAAGAGTTCATTTTTTAGGCCTGAGTAGTATTCCATTGTGTGCATATAGCCCATTTTCTTCATTTACTCTTCTGTCTTAGGACACTTTGTTTCTATATCTTAGCTGTTGGAAATAGAGCTGGAGTAAGCAAAGGCATACGTGTATCCCTCCTTTACTAGTGCATGGGTATGTTAACTGACAGAAATTCAGCACAATGCACTTTATATTACTAATACATGTTCTTATTGGTATTTTAAACGTAAAGTCCTTCATATATAGATTTTCCCCTTTAAATTCCTTTCCAGTTTATCAGTAATACTTTTTCGTGCTTTTATGAGACAAATTTTACATAGGTATTTCTCTTCATAACTATAAGTGATCTAGTTTTCCTAAAAGTGCCTTATTTTTGTTGACAAACTCTTAATAAGTGGTGCATTTGCTATCTTTATTTACAAAGATATACAATGCATGACTTGTCTTAACAGCATGCACCAGTTCTACACACTTTCATTCACCAAACATGTATTGAGTATTTCATCAAAGGCGATTAAAACATGGACCCCAAATCAGGCCATAACTGGGAGCCAGGGTAGGAGAACAACATACTCCATGCAGCAGTCTTATTAGAGAAGGGAAAATCAAGGACCAGATTTAATAGACAATCAGAAGAGATCACTGCTGGGTCTGAGTTAAAAGTTTGAACCTACATTGATGTGATGTCCTTGGTACTTTCAGGGCTGCAAAGTTAAATGTTTATATTGACCAGACATACGTAGACTGTAAATGTGTAAAGGTAAAATATAAATATTAGAGAATAGGGGTAATTGTTACAACTTCAAGTTGCACCTCAAATCTGAAGGAATTCGTAATCAAATGTTTATATTAAAACACTGACCCCAGGCCAGGCACGGTGGCTTGTGCTTGTAAGCTTCAGCCTATGAAGCGGCCAGGGCTAGGGATCACGGTTCGAGTCCTGCCTGGGGCCGGTAGCGAGACCTAGTTCCAAAAAAAATAGCTGGGCATGGTGGTGCGCGCCTGTCATCCCAGCTACCTGGGAAGCTGAGGCTGGGGATTGCTTGAATCCGTGGTACCCCGAGCAACGAGAGCCCGAGGTTCCACAGGCAAAAATAGCGAGACCTAGTCTCAAAAAAACAAAACAAAACACTGACCCCAGCCATTTTAGTAGCTCATACTGCTCAGAAACACAGTATAATTTATTATGAACTAGTATATGTCTTAAGGTATAATTGAGTGCTTGTAAAGATTTATAACTGTTTCTTCCCTTGATCCTATTTGGAAGCCATAGTTTTAGTGATCATTAATTACATGAATTTTAGTTGTTTCACAAAAGTTGTTAGATCACAGATTATGCATTTCATCTAAAACATGAATGAATTTTGAAGTGAAAAAGAAAACTTCAGGTTAAATTTTCTTTGCTCTTTCTTGTTCTGTGTTTACTTATGATTAAAGAAAAGCACGGACTATCTCTTTAACAGTTCTAAGCATCTTTATGATCATTTGAAAAATTCCAAGACTTTCAACATATTTTTGTCAAGACGTTTCTATGTAATTTACGTAGCTATGAAAGTCAGTAGACCACATGTTTCTTAAAATTAGCCAATTAACTTAAATAATTAGAAATAGTAAATGAAAGGAAATTTCATTATATTTTTCCGTGATTAAAGAACAGTCTGCTCAGACATCCATGGTATCTACTTTTGCTATTTGCTGACTAATTGCAGAGTTGTAAGCCAGTTTGTAGAAACATATTTTTTAAAATGCTGTTAGTGATAGCATAAGCTGTATGCTTTCATAAGTCACATTTTGTGACTTCAATTAAAGTAGAAATTTAACTGAAAATCTTGATGCTTATAAAAAGATAATTTTGGAATGATTCCATTTTTTTTTATTGAGCTAACATTGCATTTTAACTTCATGTAAGTTTCAACTGACAGATTTCATTAACCACAATACTCTGGGTTCACTCATATTGTTGAGCATGTAGCTTAGTATTTCATTGTGGATGTATACCATATTTTCTTTCTCTAGTAATCTGTAGTTGGGCATAGGTTATTTCCAGCTCTTTACTATTTTATATAATGGTGCATTGAACATTAGGGTACATATATCTCTTTAAATTTCTTTCTTTCTTTTTTGAGACTAGGTCTCCCAATTCTTGCCTTTGGAACCGTAGGCTCACATGCCCGGGGTACCACGGACTGAGGCAATTCCCAGCCTCATCTCCCAGATAGCTGGGATTACAGGTGTGGGCCACCATGCCCAGCTATATTTTTTGAAACTAGGTCTCGCTGCATTGCCCCAAGCAAGACTTGAACAGTGATCGCTGGTCCCCGCCGCAGCTTCCTAAGCTGGCGCTTACAGGCATGCACCAGCATGCCCGCCTAAAATTTCTATTTTTTATCTTCTTTGGGTAGATACCAGAAATTGGCTAATTGGGCCTTATATAATTTTATTTTTTGATTTTTTTGAAGAATCACCAATCTGTTTTCCATAATGGTTACACCAATTTACAGTTTTCCCAACAGTGTTCAAAGATTCCTTCCCCATGTGTTCATTCTAACATTCTTGTTCTTGTCTTTTCTCATATATGTTCTCACAGTTGTGAGGTAATACTTCATTGTTTTGCTTTCCATTTCCTTTTAGTAAGAAGTAATGAGCATATTTTTATGCACCTTTGGCCATCTGTATGTCTTCCTTAGTGAAGTGACCATTAAGATCAGTTGCACATTTTTTAAATATGAATGTTTCACTTTTGTTGTTGAGTTTATAAGCACTTTACAGATATTAACCCCCTATTAACTCTAAGATGTACAAATATATTTCATTCAGTAGGATATCTTCTTGTTTTATGTAAATTTATTTCACCGTGCAGATTTTTTGGTTTATCTTAGTCCTACTCATTTATTTTATCCTTATTTCCTATTGTGGACTGACAATTGTTTCCAACTTCTAATTCACTCATTAGATATTGTGGAAGGTGACATATAATGCAGTGGTGACAGCAATAGGCAGTAACTGATATCTCTTTCCTGAAACTGATTGTTATTGATAGTTTGCTTGAAATAAGGGTGATCACAAGGTAGAATCGCCATGAAGAGCATCATTGTACAAACTGTATCTTATACATGTAATTTTATGTCGCCTGCACTTTAAAAATTCTGGAAATACATGAACAAATTGAAAAATATCAGTGACTTTTGAGTTTTCTTTGTCATTTTGTATTAATTAAAAACTAAAAAGAGTAGAATAATTATCGTAGTGAAATCTTTGAATGTTGAAATGGTTTTTATTATGTACTCACCAGCATGGTTAAAACTTAGTTGCATCAGCATTAATGAGGATATGAAGTAGCTAGAAATCTTACAAATGTTGATGGGAATGTGAAATGGTATATAGGAACTTAAAAGAAGAGCTTTTAAATCTAATCATTCATTTACTACATACCTAATGCGACTACTATCTTACTCAGCAATTCTGTTCCTGTCTTGCCTATGAAAAATGAAAGCATATGTCTGTGAAAAGGTTGTATAAGTTCCTAAAGGTGTTATTCACAATTGCCCCCAAAGTGATTCAGAAGTTTTTGAAGAAGAAAAATAGGCAACTATTGTATAATCTTATAATAGGATTCTCTTTGGAAATTGAAAAGTACAAGAAGTTAAAAACACTGAAATATAAAACAACCCAAATGAATCACAAGCGTTATGCAGGGCAAAAAAAGGGCTACTTTATTTACACAGTAGTATATATTTTACATATTTTTAATGAAACTTTAAAACAGACAAAACTAAGATATATAGTAAAATTTTAAAAAAATAAAATCATCTATAGGAGAAACTGTGTTTATGGGTAGATATGGGCAGTGACTTTAAGGGGATCAGGAAGCACCTAGTTCTAGATCCTAATAGGGGGTCAAGGAAATTCATTTGTTAAAACTGATTATCTTTAATATTTGAGAATTTCACAGTAAATAAATCTTACCTTACAGGAAAAAAAAAGAACCATTATAAATATTGAACTCCAGTTAATGATGTGGTATGTTAGAATGAAATGTATTAACCTCAGCACTTGCTTTGCAATGTGTCAAAAATTAAGATAAATTGGTCAAAAGATACCTGAATGAGTACAGAGATATGTGACTATATCTGAGATATAGCAGGTGTCGAAAAATAATAATTTGAGAATCAGAATAGTGGGTAATGGGTTTTCATCATTATTATTTCAGCTTTTTGGTCAGCTTGAAATTTCACCTGATACAGTGTTGGGGGAGAATGAGTGTTTATTCTAAAAAGCTAGAAGACATGATTTTGAATTTACTTTAATTCAAGCTGAAGATGTGATAGAATTAAGTATCAGTTTTTCTTTTGCGTCCTTTTTACAACTTAAAATCTTGTCTTACCTTAGTTGCTTCATCTTAGCTATCATCAGCCTGTTACATTTGATACATTTTTCCTTGGTTACATGTGTAATCTAGTGATAGTTTAGTAATATTTGTTAGGTGCCCTGTTCATTTCCTGTGGTTTACTATAACAAATTGCCACAAACTTGAGAACAACAGATATTTATTGTTTCACAGCTGTGGAGGCCAAGTGTCTAAAATCAAGATATCAGCTTCCCTGTGGAGGCTCTAGGGGAGAGTTCACTCTTCCATTTTTCCAACTTCTTGTGGTGACCAAAATTCATTACCTTGTGGCCACATTACTCTTAGCCTTGCTGCCTGGTAATAGTGTTTTTCCTCTTTCTGTCAGAGCTATATCTTCCTGTCTTGAACTATTTTTAGGACCCAACCAGATAAGCTCAAGATCTTTAATTTAATCACAGCCTCAAAAGCTTCTTTCTCCATGTATCAAATAGCGTTTATAGGTTCCATGGCTTAGGGTCTGATATCTATGGAAACTTATTCAGCCCACTCTAGGCATTTTTTTCATGTGCCTAGTTCTATGCTACAACCTAATAGTAATTAACATTTGATGATTGCTTACTCTTTGCCAGGTACTGTTTCATGTGCTCTACCTTTGTTTGCTTACTCAGGGAAAAAAACTGATTTGATTTTACATAAACTTACTGTACCATACATTTATTTCTTGCATGTGTCAACTGTTAAGGTCCCAAAGTACTGGTTTTGTGAGAAATGTACTTTAGGAAATTCTGTTCAATTCCAAATAATTCTGTTTTATTTGTGCAGAGGAAGTGAAACTTGACAAGATTAT
>PVHY01031240.1:0-12798 GCA_004024945.1 Uropsilus gracilis
GGGCGAGGGAGGAGCCGGGCGAGGGAGGAGCCAGGGGCAGGGGGAAGGATGATTAACGTGGCTCTTAAAACCCGCTCTGCAATTCCACAAAGCCAGGAGGCAGCCGTGAGGGTGAAAAGAGCGTATTTAGCAGCAGATCAGCTCAGCTGCAAAGAGAAATCCCACCGGGAACAACGAGTTCTTCCTAGAACGACACAAAGGTCCCTGCGCCCGTTGGGAACGCAGCCCGGCCTGCTCGCGTCCATGCAAGCGTTTCTTAACCAACTCCCTGTGTCGATCATCCCCCATCACGCGGGGGCGGCGGGAAATGCGCAGCCCCAGACTGGCCGCCGGGCCCCCCGGAGTTGGGGCTCCGATGGGTGGAAGCCGCCCTCCGAAAGGCCCGCGAGTGGACCTGGAACTAGGCGGGAGTCTTTGCCGAGCTCATTCAACGTGGGCTCTCGCGCGGGCCCTAAGCCCCCAGAGACGGGCAGGGCACGCCGGCCCGGGTGCCCAGGACTGCAGGCAACCCCAGAGGCGCGGGCAGGGCTCACCCTGGAGCCAGTGGGGGGAGCGCTGCCCCGCGCGCCCCGGGGTGCCAGGCTCCCAGCGGCTAGATGCGAGCGAGGCCACCTCTGTGGTCGTGGCGCATGTCACAGCCGTCAGAACAGATTCCGACCGGTGCAGCAGGGCCGCCCTCCCACAGCGTTGTTTGCTTTTAATGTGGCTGGGAAGACCCAGCCCCTGCCGACGCTTCGGGCCGCTGTGGAGGACCAGCCTCCGCTCGCCGCTCGTTTGCCTGAGCGGCCCCTTCCAAGAACCTACCCAAGACGTTAAGTGAGGACTTACTGTGTCCCGAGAAGAGCCGGGCACAGAAGAGCATGTTCAGGGCGCTGCAGCGTCTCGGAGGGGCGCCGGCAGCAGCTACGTTGCTTTCTCAACAAATGACTAGGGGGTGTGCGTGTGTGGGGTGGGGGGCGGACCCCGAGGACCCCAAGCAGGCGAATGACATCACTTCAAGCCCGCTAGGATGGCTCGGACCAAAATGACGCCACAAGCGAGGGCCAGGATGTGGAATCTCAGGTGCACGGGTGGTGAGGATGAAAACGGGGCGCGTTGCTGCTTTGGAAAAGCCTGGGGCTCCTCGAAAGGCCGGCCAGCCATAGTCACCCGATCACCCCGTGATTCCACTTCCGGGAGCAGCCCCAAGAGAAACACAAGCGCAGCCCCACGGAAACGCTTGCACGTGGCTGGTCGCGGTGGGCACCCTCCGAGCCCAAGAGTGGGAGCAGCCCCAAAGCCCGTCCGCTGTGGACAAACAGAACGGGCCTGGCCAGGTCGCGGAATGTTATCCAGCCGCGAGGAGGCGCGAGGCCTCGCTAGGTGCTGTGGGGACGGGGCCGTCACATGAGGTGGGCGCACCAGGCCAAACAAAGGGCTGGCAGGGCACCGCTTTCGAGAAATACCCCAGAGGCCCATCTCTAGGCAGCCCCGCAGCGGCAGCCGGGGCTGGGGGCGGGGGACGGTGCAGAGGCTGCTGCTCTTGGGGTGACAACGAAGGCGCGCTGAAGCTGCGGGCGGAGGGTATGATGTGCCAATGGCGCGGCGGGACACCTGTCATTCGAGAAAGGACCAACACACCCCAGTCACTGGCGACTGGGTTCTAGTCGGCTGGAAAACTTGGGTGTCCCTCAGACCCCTGGAAGGGGGACACGGACACGGACGGACACGAAGGAGCTAGGCCCTGCGAGGGCATGCTGAGGGCACCGCACCGCCCTTCTCTCTTCCGCTCGAGGGAGCGGGGCTGTGGGATTCGCCAAGGGGGGGGGCCCAGGGTGCAGTCGGAACAGGCCAGGGTGGGCCGTGGAGGCCGAGGGCGCGCGCCTGCCCGCTGCACGGCTGGGCTGTTGGACGTCGGTCTTCCCGCGAGGGAACGAGCCGCCTCTCGAGCAGCTGAGGCGGTTAAGAAGCACGCACCTCGCTCTGCCAGGAGACAGGTTAGTTTAATCTCATAGAGGAAACACTTCCCAACAGCACAGGTGACACGATTCGAGGACAGGGACGAACAGAGATGAACACTGATCGCAACGGATCCCCGCAGCAGAAGGTGACGTCACTCGGCGGTGACAAGTCAGTGAGTGGATGAAGTCGAGCCAGGATCCCTCGGACGCTGCTCTCCGGAGGCTGCTGGCGCACGCGGGGTGCCCGGGCCGGCAGCGTGGCGCGGTGCGGACCGACGTCGACGCGGCTCTTTCCCGGGGGGGCCCCCGCCCCGCCCGCCTCCCGGAGCCCGCCGCAGTGCACGCGGCGGCCCGCGAGCGGGACAGGGGCTCCCGGCTGCGGGCTGCGGCCGGCAGGGCGGCGCGTGCGTCTGCAGGGCGAGGGCAGGGCGGCTGGGTCCGAACCCGGGGCGGGCACGACAGCTGCGGAAGCCCGACGGCCCCGTCCGTGTCAAGGAAACGCCTTCACAAACCAACTGGACAGAGTACAAGGGGGGTACGCGAGGGGGCGCGGCTACAGACGACGAGAGGGGCTGCAGGGGGGCACCCCCGAGGGGGCGCGGGCGCGAGGCGGGGTCCCGCTCGTACATTGCAGGGCGCTGCCCGGCGTCGGGGGCGCGCGGGCGCTCGCAGACAATACATAGGTCCTCGGCGGAGTATTTGCAGCGGTGGCATCTTCGGAGCGTGAGGATACACTCTTGGGACACAAAACATTGGCGAGCTGCTAGTCTGCGGTTCGTGAGGAGGGGCGGCCCCGGGGCACTCGAACCCTCTCCAGGTGGCGACCGGCAGGCCGTCCGGTGACCCCCGCCGGCTTCCCTCCGCCTGAAGGCATCTCGGTGCTCGGCTGCCTGTGGTGACCGCTCCGCCCGACGGGGCCCGCGCGGCCTCGGCCGCCTCGGCCGCGGCTCGGGGTGGGGCCGACTGGTCCAGGCGCGCGGCGCCAACAGCCCCTCGGACAGACAGTTGGCGCCCGGCGCCGGGGCTCCGCAGGCTGCTGCGGGCGCGGGAGCCCGAGACCATGCGGGATTAGACGACACAGAAGACGAGGCGCGCAGCGCTCGGCACGCGGGGAACCGGGCTCTGCCCTGGCCGAGGCCTGGGAGCCCCTGCCGCCCCCACCGACGCGGCCGCCTGGCCGGGACGCGGTGTGGACGGGCGCTCGCGCAGGCGCGCTGGGTGGGGAGCTGATACAGTGACGAACTTAGCACATAGCGTCGCGTTTCCGGTGTCCAAACCGGCCCAAGGGTGCATTCTACCGGGTGACAAATACTGTAGAAGAAAATTCAGTCTTAAAATACATCTTAAAGTCAGCTTTTCCTTCAAGGAAAAAAAAAGTACTATAAATAAATTACAATACAGTGAATTTGCCTGAACTCACTTCGTTTCTGTCTTCCGGCCCTAAGTCAAGGACAAAGGTGTAAAAACTGTACACGCTACCACGAGGGCTGATCTTTGATAAAATCACCTGTCTTCAGAGATGTCTTTCACAACAAGGAAAAGCCGAGCCCTGTTGTCGTCACTCTTACAAAATATATACGTATAGATACGCGTGCTTGGGCTTGTGGTGTACAAAATGTGTATATTAAGAGCTTTGCACGAATATTTTAAAGGCGAATTTAGCTAATCTAAGAACTTGAAGAAGATGACAGAGGCAGGTAAGCACTTCGCGTGCACAGAGCGCTGAGTCAGACGTCGTCGGCGGGCAGAGGAGGTATGCTGATCCGGGGTCTTGTGAAAAATGCTATCTTCTCCCTGGATCGGAAAGGAGCCGGGTTAGACGCTGGGCCTGCCACCTCGAGGCTGACAGGGCTCTCGTGTCTGAGCAAACTGAACTCGAATCCCCCGCGGCACACACCCGCTCACCGACCCTCTACACCAACAGATGCTGCAAAGCCGCACGAGGAAACTTCCAGTGCCTAGAGCAGCGCCCGGTACAAGCAAGCGTTCGTTTTCTTTTTTTTTTTTGAAGAGACCAGGCCTCGCTATGTTGCCCGGGGAACCATGGTACCCCGGACTCAAGTGATCCCCAGCCTCAGCCTCCCAGGTAGCTGGGATTACAGGCGCACGCCACCACGCCCAGCTATTTTTTGAGAGTCGGTCTCGCTATGTTGCCCTGGGTGGGTCTCGAACCCGCAGACTCAAGCGATTCCCAGTCTCAGCCTCCTGTCCTAAGAAGCATTGGTTTTCTTAAAGTGGGTGAATAGGGCCGGGCATGGTGGCTCGTGCCTGTAAGCTTCAGCCTATGAAGCGGCTGGGGCTAGGGATCGCAGTTTGAGTCCCACCTGGGACCCATAGTGAGACCTAGTCCCAAAAAAATAGCTGGGCGTGGTGGCGTGTGCTGTCATCCCAGCTACCTGGGAAGCTGAGGCTGGGGATTGCTTGAGTCTGTGGTAGCCAGGCACGGAGAGCCTGTGGTTCCACGGGCAAAAATAGCGAGACCTGGTCTCAAAAAAAAAAGAAAAGTGGGTGAATAGATGAAAGACCGCACACACTGAGCACTGACCAGAAGCGAGGTCAGCTGGAGGTTTTCATGCCCTTTTACAATGGGGATGGAGAAATCCAGGGCCTGCAAAAATGGAATGTCGAGCCCATGCTACCCGCCACGGAAAGGAAGGACCTTCCAAGACACGTCACCGCGCGGAGGAGCCTCCGGGCATGGGCTGAGGGGAGGAGCAGACACGCAGGCCACGTATCACAGGCCACCGACGCAGGGCCCAGCGCCAGCAAATCCACAGACGAGCAGAGGGGCCGGGGGAGGGGCGGGAGGGGCCGAGCGTTAGCGGGCGCAGGGTTTCCTGCCGGGGGCAGGTGCCTGGTGTGGCGACTCCACTGAGCGCCTCAGAACTGCGCCCTGGAAGCGGCTTGCTTCTGCTAGGTGGGCTCCGCTCAGTCTTTGCAAGAGTCGGACATGAACGAAGAGGGACACGAAAGCGCGCGAGTCTCTTTTGAGGAGAAACGAAAACAGGGAGAGCGAATCCACGCTACTGAAATCCAAGGCAGTGGCTACTCCAGCGCGGGGGGAGGGTCTCGGGGCGCTGTCGTGCGGTCTGGGATAACCCACAGGGCCACGCACGAGCAGGATGCGCGCCCTGGCCTCCGTGCGCACCAGGCTTCCATCGCGAAGACAAAGGCGACGTGGGCAACTGGGTGTGAATAGGTGTCGCTGATGACAGCGGGTGGCTGGAAAGTAGCCTGCCACGCGGTGGCGGAGGAGTCCTGCTCCCCCGACGCGCATGGCAGCCGAGTACAAGATGGTGGCAGCGCAGGGCACTGGGAGTTTGAAAAAGCTAAGGGCAAAACCAGCCCCTGCTGTAAGATGCCAGCGGCACGAAGCAACGCGCCTGGGGGAGGCGGTGGCAAGAGACACAGGTGCTCCCCGCCAGCAGGGCCGCCACCCCCACCCCCACCGGTCCTTGCCCGCCCTCCCTTCTCCAGGCCACGGGGCCGAGCACAGCGGGCGCGGAAAGCAAGCAGAGCGCGCCGTGCCCCCGGCCGGCTGCCCACCTGAAGGTCT
This sequence comes from Uropsilus gracilis, assembly GCA_004024945.1. Lineage (NCBI taxonomy): Eukaryota > Metazoa > Chordata > Mammalia > Eulipotyphla > Talpidae > Uropsilus > Uropsilus gracilis. The sequence continues at coordinate 5,497 of PVHY01031240.1, forward strand.
GCACGTGGACGTTCTCCTTGTGGTTCTGCCCGCGCAGCTGGCAGACGCCCTTGGAGGCCTTCTTCAGCATCTTCTCAGCTGCCTGTTCTTGGTGGGAGTCAAGTTTGGTCTGTCTTGTCTGGAACGGCAACAGCGGACGAACAGACGCTTTACTTGCAGCCGTGACGAGGCATGGACGATGCCAAACCCGGTGCCAGGGCTCACCCGCTGCCCCAGCACCGCTGCGCAGGAGCTCCAGCACCGGGCGGGCAGTGGGCCCGCTGGCAGCGGGCTCAGGGACCCTGTCCGGAGCAGCCAAGTCTCTGCATGGCCCGCGGTGCCACCCCACCCACAAGGGAGACCGGCCTGGGTGCACGAGCATGGCTGACGTGGCGGTTTTCTCAGCCGCCCTTTCCCTCGGGAGCCCAGCACCACAGGCGCCAAAGGCAGCTGACGGGGACCAGGCGGATGGCGCAGCTGGCAGCAGGCCTGGCCTCCTACCTGCCTCTCGGCCTCCTTCAGCAGACTGCGAAAGCGCTCGTCCCGCAGCACCCAGTGCGGGAAGTCGGTCTGGCCGCGCAGCTGGGCATCCTCCAGCCGCTGCCGCAGCTCGCGCAAAGCGCAGAGCTCCTCGTTCAGCTGCCGCTGCCGCGTCCTCGACGCCTGGAGATCCAGCTCCAGGTCCAGGGAGGTGCGCGCCATGAGCTCGGCCAGGGAGGACCTGCAGGACTGCTGGAGAGGACAGTCATCAGCACACAGGCCAGCCAGGTGGCCCCAGGTGGCCAGCAGGCTCAGCCTTCTAGAAGGTTCTTCAATATCAACAGAGTTCAGGTGAAGTCCAATTGCCAGACAGCCCAGTGTTTTAGCCAAATAAAAAAACCAAAAAAAAAAAAAAAAAAAAAAAAACAACCATAGATCCATAGATTTGGGCCAGACTGATCGAAATCTCCACTTAAACATCAAGCTAATGACAGTAGATTGTTTTCCTCCCTTCCTCCCGCCTTCCTTCCTTATTTTTTGAGACTAGGTCTTGCTATGTTACCCAGGGTAGTCCCAAGCCCACGGACTCAAGCGATCTCCAGCCTCAGGCTCCCAGGTGGCTGGGATTACAGGCACGCGCCACCATGCCCAGCTATTTTTTGAGACTAGGTCTCGCTATGTTGCCAGGAGTAGTCTTGAATCCACGGACTCAAGCGATTCCTAGCCTCGGTCTCCTGAGGCTGGGATTAAAGGTGCGTGCCACCATGCCCGGCCCTTAAATTGTTGTCTTTACTGATCACCTATGGCTTTGCAAAAGTGTAGAGAAAGAGACGCTGATGTGGGGCTGGTGGAATCAAAAACGGGCACCTTTCTAAAGGGTTCTTTGACCGGGTCTATCAAAAGTCAAAAGAGATGTACGTTTCCTTTGGTCCTGCAATTCCACTTTGACCTGCATTTGACAGGTGTAACTATGACATGCAAGAGTGACCCCCAGATCTAGCTATCTAACAAGCGGAAACTGCCCAAATAAATCACAGGCACAGCGTAGAATGCAGTCATTGTAAGAAGGTAGGGGAAAAACAGTGAATTGGAAACATCTCACCAACCCACTGCCTAAGTGGGAAAGCATTTCATAAAGCGTGTCTTTTTGTCTAAAAAAATTGCATCCACGCGCCCAGGCGCACGTGCACACGTGCACATACACATGTGCTCCTCAGCTGGATGAGAAAAAAGAAGCTTTTACCCACAACAGCTGATCGCCGCTAACATGAAGCATTTAAAATATTCAAAATAGCTGGGCACAGTGGCTCGTGCCTGTAAGCTTCAGCCTATGAAGCGGCCGGGGCTAGGGATCGCGGTTCGAGTCCCGCCTGGGGCCCGTAGTGAGACCTAGTTCCAAAAAACTAGCTGGGTGTGGTGGTGCACGCCTGTCATCCCAGCTACCTGGGAAGCTGAGGCTGGGGATGGCTTGAGTCCGTGGTACCCCGGGCAACGAGAGCCTGTGGTTCCACAGGCAAAAATAGCGAGACCTGTTCTCAAAAAATAAAATAAAATATTCAAAATAATGCACTCTCTCAAACCATACGACCTTAAGTTTAAGCAATGTCCGGCAATCGCACGATACAGGCTCTTTAGCAATTGCAGTTGAATAAAGAAGAAAATGTAGTCCCCAAACCCGCGTCTTCTGAGGCTAGAACGTAACCCCAGGAGCCAGCAGAGAGCAGCTTCCGCGCACACACCTGCTTGTAGCGGAGGGTTCGTCTCTCCAGGGTGTTGCGGATAAAGGGAGACTTCCTGGGCAGCGTGGAGCTGTCGCTGTCGCTCCGGTAGAGCTGCAGGCAAACGGAATGATGCTCGAGGACACGCCCGCAGCAGTCCGTGTCCGCTGGCCAGGGCTGAGGCGGCATCCTCGGCCGCTGGACACCCAGCGTCCACGTAAAGCAGAGCCGACACGCGAGTGAAAAAGCAACCGAAGCAGCGAGACCCGCCCGAAGGGCTGGCAAGCGAAATGGCCAGCGGCCGAGCCCGGGGCAGCGCTACGCGTCCACACCAGCTGACTGACCAGGTGCGCCCCGGGGCTGCACGGCCCTCCGCGCCTCCGCCGGTCACCGGTCACGGCCTTTTGCTACGTTTCTGGCTCTGGCCAGAGCTGGGCAAATGGCTTCCCCGAGAACTCGCCCCCGGGGGCAGGATGAGCCAGCGCCAACAAGGCCGGCTCTGCCGGTCAAGGGTCGGTCTGCTCTTCAAGGGCGAGTCCACAGGCCCCTCACGGTGGCCGGGGCTCGGGCGGCGGGCTCCCGCCTCAGGTCTGCGGGTGTCTGAGCAGAAGCCAAAGCCCTGGCCTGCGAGGCCTCACTTCCCAGGCCAGCCACGCCCCCGCTCCAGACAGGCGTCACCCAGGGGACCGAAGGCAGCCCGGATAAAGGCCGCCTTCCACGCAGGGCACCGAGTCGCCCGGGCGGGGGACACCTCTCTGGGGTTTCCTCCCTCGTCACCCCGCATGCTCAGGTAGGCAGTCGTGAGCCGCCTCCTGGTGGTCTGGCAAGAGTCTAAAGTAAGGAAAGGGCATGAGGACGGCCTTCGACCCACACCTCAGACACCAGGCCCGGGCAGCCACCATCCGGGCGCACGGTTGTGGGGAGCGGGGCTGCGGCCTCGCCCACATGGCCGGGGCCGCTGGGGCCACACGGGCGCCAGGCCTTGTTGACACTGAAGGGGAGCGCCCTTGGCCCGAGGAAGGTTGGGCTGGCCCACCTCCTGGGAGGGGACCGGTAAGCCCCTGGAATGTCCTGCTTTGTTTACCTGGGGACCTGGGGCCTGGCGCCACAGGCTCTGCTAACAATGCGGTTTACTGGGGGCGGAGAGGCTGGGGTCATCGGCCTGACCTCTGCAGGGGCTGGGAACGAAGGGCGGCCAGGCAGGCGATCGGTTTAAAGTCCACTGTCTTCAAGGAGCCATCCTCCCTGGAGCCCGACACGCGTCAGGAATTCCCGCCCCTCAGCGGGACCTGAACGCCGGACCCTCAAGCCAGTTCAGGGCAGCGCCTGTCTGCGCTGGCCACCCGCTCACACCGCATGGCGGTAAGCGCACGCAGCCAGCGGGCCAGACACCGCCGAACATCCGGGGGGACGTTCAGACGGGCAGAGACTGGAGCAAATCCGGACACGGACCAGATACGCACGGGGGGAGGGGGTCCCGCGCGCACGTCCTTGCGTGCGCGGCCGTGAGAACTCACGCCTGTCAGCGTAAGTGGGAAGAGTGAAACGCAACAAAGGGTTGGGCGAGAAGGCAGCAGCCAGGCGCCGAGGGCCGCCACTTACCCTGCACACGTACTGGCTGCGCGCGCCGGGCGAGAACGTCTGCGAGCGCACGATCGTGCCGCTCCGCACGAAGGGCGAGCCGCGGGCCCTGCGGCCGGGCCTCTCCTGCCGTGGGCCGGCCGCCCCTCCCGGGAACAGGTCCTCCGTGTTGGTTTCCTTGTCAACCTGGGGGGCGGGTGGTTATCAGCTCGGCTTTCGCGAACGCAGCTTCCCGCCAACGGCCGCCTCCGCGCCGCCGTCTGCCCTGCGGGGCGCTGAGCGGCCGGCTCGCTACACTTCCCACGTCCCAGGCTGAACGTGCTCGCGTGGAAAAGAGAAACCTCGGTCTCCTCCCGCCGACGCGGCACCCCTGGTCCCAGAGCAGCCGCTGGGGCCCAGAGTTCAGGAGCCCGGTGAGAGCACTTGCCACCCACCCGCCTGCCGTGTCGCCACCTCTGAGGTCTGAGTGGCGGGGTGGGCTGCTTCCCTGACCCCTGACGCCTGGCCTCCCAGCCCCGTCCGGCTCTGCCCCATTCAGAACTGGAGGTCCTGGTAGAAGGGCAGGCGGGTAGACACGCCGAAGGCCTGGAGACACGCTCGAGCAAGGATCCGCACTTGGCTGTGCGCAGCGGCACGACCCTGAGGGCCACCGGCAGAAACTGCCCGCAGGTCCACGGACGGGAGAGTCACCAGAGGGGACCCGCGGAGGCGAGGGGCCACTGCTCAGCCCCTCTGCTCGGGGCTCGGCCACACGCGACGTGGCGGCCACACGCGACGTGGCAGGCGAGCCCTGCAAACGGGAAGCCGGGCGCGAAGCCCACACCGGTAGGACCCGGTTACACGGGGGCGAAGGGGCCAGAGCGGGCGGAGGCCCAGCCCCGGCCGCAGGGACAGAAAGCAGCTGAGGGTGCCGGGCTGGGGTGGGGTACCCCCTGGCTGGGCGTTCCCCCGCAGTGACAGAGCTAAGGAAGCAAGTGCAGGCGGCGCGGCGCTGTGAGTGCACGAAGGGCCGGCGCCGCCCGCTTCGAGAAGCTTCTCTCACTTTATGTGACTTGCATGTTAGAAGCTGGTTTAGGCAGGACTCAACCAAAACGCCAGGTCAGATCACGTCACCAGTTCCCCGGGGAAGTGTCTCAGCCGGTGAAGTGAAGGTGGCTCTCAGAGGGCGCCAACGCCCACAGAGAGGACCAGCTCGGTTTGTCCTTCCCTTTCCAAATGACAGGCCCATCGGGGCAGCCCTGCTCACACACCCTCGCCAGTCACTCCTCAGCTCGCTGCCCCCAGCGCCTGAGCCGCAGCCACTCGCCCCGCGGCACCGTGGGCTCAGCCACCAGGGCCCCGGCCCCCACGCCTGGGCACGGGCACGTCGCTCTGGCTCCTTTCCCTCTGCTCCACACACCCGTCAAGGCTCACGGGAAGGACAGGGCAGGGGCCTGGCGGCCCGGGGCACACGTGCTCGCCTCCGGGGCAGCCCCCAGCCTGGGGCCCAGTCCCAGGGCCTCCGTGGATGCCCAGGCCCTTCTGCTTACCTTCGGGGCCGGAGGCTGGAGTTTCTCCGGGACGCCAGGGTCGGCCGGGCCAGCCAACGGGGGCCCGAGAGCAGGGCCGCCGCCGCCGCCGCCGCCACAGGGCTCCAGGTGCGGGGGGCTGGTCTGCGTGCAGCTGCTGCAGCCACTGTCCACCGAGTCGGCCTGCCAGCTCCTGAAGGTGGGTGAGGCAGAGGCGCAGGAGACGGGAGCCATGAGAGGGTGCGGAGAGGGCCCGCAAGGCCAGGCCCGCCGGCTGCGGGGCCACAGCGCTTTCCTCCCGAGCACAAGGGCCCGTTTGCCGGGACAGCGCCACCAAGGCCTCCTGCAGGAGGCCCCCCTTTCTCCATCCCCGGCCGTCGCTGAAGGGGCTGCCTTCTGAAGCCCTCCCAAGCCCCTGTGCGCGAGGCACTGGGTCCGAACTCTCCTCTACCGCAGCCGGGCGGCGCCGGCCGGGCGCTCGGAGCATCTGCGCCCCCAGGGGCACGGCTGGCACAAGTGCCCCTGCTGAGGCAAGGCGGCAGCAGCGAACAGGGCTTCTTCCGGCGTGAAGACAAACGCCCTACCGTGGACTGGGGGGCCGGGGGCACAGGGCTGTGGTGGCGCCAACAGCCACCAAAGCGCCAACAGCCACCAAAGCGCCCGCTGGAAGGGGGGGCGCCTGAGTGTGGACGGTGCGCCTGGACACGGCTGTCCGAGACGGCGACCTGAAGGGGCCTTGCCGCCGCCCTCCCGGCCGGAACGGCCCCCTCCGGGCGAGTCCGCACCCGGAAAGCTGGGCGCAGCGCTGCAGGGACTGGCCCGACCCAGCTGAGAACGACTTCCAGCGGGGCCGCAAGCGCGCCAGCACCCGTGGCCGTGCTCGGGGGAAGCCGCCCGCAGCCCTCACCGCTCGGACACGGCCTCCGCCTGCTCCTCCTTGCGCTCCAGCTCCAGGATCTCCTCCTCCGTGGACTCCAGCTTCACCCGCTCCTCGGCCAGCTCCCGCTCCACCGCCTGCAGCTGCGCTGTGGTCCTCGCCAGCAGCACGGTCACCGCGTCCTGGGGAAGGAGCCCCGAGCCCGCTCAGGCCACATCCACCCCCCGGCGGCCAGCCTGGGGCCCCGGCCCCCTCGGCGACTTCCCTGGGAGCGGGTCGGCCCCCCACACAGCACAGCCCCCGGGCCCAAACGCCTGCAGAGAAGGGCGGCCGCGGCAAAGTGGCCCCGGGTCTTGGAGGCCCACTTCCACCGGGCGCTCAGCGACAGACGCACCAGGCCCTCGCGGCCGTGCAGGCGTTCTCGGAAAGGCGCCCCCAGTGCGGGTCAGGGGCCGGTGCCCCCCGCGCCAGGCACTCACCGTGGGCCCGGCACCAGCGGCCGCATGCACGGGGCACGCGGGGCCCCGGGACGCGCTCTCCCCCGGGCGCTGGCCGTCCCTCTCCCTGGGCGCCTCGGGGCTGGTGAACATCTGGACCGAGCACCAGCGCAGCTGCATCTCACTCGGAACGTCCGCGTCGGCCAGGTTGATCTGAGCGATGCCCTGCGCGGGGCGACAAGAGACAGAGCGGCCTGAGTGACGGCGCCGCACGGCCCTGGAGGCTGGCGCCGTGGAGGCCGGCGTCTCTGAGCCAGAAAGGACGGCGAACGCGCCGGCTGCCCGCGGGCTGCGGTACTACGAAAGGGGCTGCAAAGACTCCAGACGGGACGCCTCCCTGAGCTGCTCCGCCTCGGCAGAAGGTGCGAGAAGGGAAACAGGCGGAGGCTGAGCAGCCTGGAGGGCTGGGCCTGGCCGGGCTAAGGTGTCTAAAGACGGGGTGCCCGGCGGACGCTGCCCACTCTCGCCCGCTGCCCAGGGCAATTCCGACCAGCGAGCGACTGCAGGGAAGCCCGGCCCAGTGCGAGCGGGCGCTTGCCTGAAAGCACCAGACACTCGCCCGGACGGTGGCTTTCTTGGCCCCCCCCGCCCCAGGCCAGCAGCGGGCACGGCCGCACACGGGGACAGCTCGGAAGCAGCAGCCCAGGAAAAGGGGGGAGGGA
>PVHY01031241.1:0-12795 GCA_004024945.1 Uropsilus gracilis
TATACTTGACATGCAATAAAACAACATATTTAAAGTGTATAATTTGGTGACATATGTATCCACCCAAGAACATCACCACAATCAAGATAGTGAACATATCATCACCTCCAAGTTTCCTTGTGCTCTCTTCCACCCACTACCAGGAAGACACTAATCTGCTTTTTGTCATTCAGTTTGCAGTTTTTAGAAGATGTGTAAGTTGAGTCATAAAGTATATACTCTGTGGAGTGGGTATCTGACTTTTATTCAGTCAAGCTGCTATGAACATTCATGTACAAGTCTTTACGTTGATGTAGATTTCATGTTTCCTTGAACAAATAGCTAGGAGTGAACGTTTGGCTCACATGATAAATGTATGCTTTACTTTTTGAAAAATTTCAGACTACTCTGAAGTAGTCGTATCACTTTAAATTCCTCTCAGCAGTGGATAAAAGTCCCACATCCTCTCCAATTCTTGGTATGGTCATTTTTTATAATAGCTATGTGATACTGTTTTATTGACGTTTTAATTCTCATTTTTCTTATTACTGAGCATCTTTTTTTTTTTTTTTTTTTTTTTTTTTTTTTTTTTTTTTTTTTTTTTTTTTTTTTTTTTTTTTTTTTTTTTTTTTGAGACTAAGTCTCGCTATTTTTGCCTGTGGAACCGCAGGCTCTCATTGCCCGGGTATCATAAACTCAAGCAATCCCCAGCCTCAGCTTCCCAGGTAGCTGGGATTACAGGTGTGAGCCACCACGCCCAGCTATTTTTTTGGAACTAGGTCTCACTACGGGCCCCAGGCGGGACTCAAACCGCGATCCCTAGCCCCGGCTGCTTCATAGGCTGAAGCTTACAGTCATGAACCACCATGCCTGGCCTTAGTTCATGTTTTTCTTATATTTGCAAATGTATCAGTTGTTTACTGATAGTATTTCTGATCACTAATAACGTACAGAAATACAGCTAATTTCTGTATATTGATTTTTATGTATAGTTGTTTTTGATGTATGAGATTTAACTGCTGTTTTCCTAAATTTTCTGGTTGTCTCATTTTAAAGTCTGGGCTCTCAGGCCAAAATTTTAGGGAGGAAAAAATATTAATTATAACACATGTTTTGTTTCAGCTTGGGAGTCATTCTTCAACAGCTTTGCCAGAGACAGCTAGCCCGCCCAAAAGGATAAGAACTCAGTTCTCAAACTGCCCCAGGTTGCTTTTGGACAGAACCCAGACTTAGACTTCTGGGTATACTCAAAGCTCAGGAAGAGGAAGAATAAGTCTGATCTTTTCATGACTTGCCAAGGATCTTTTATCTATGATTCTATTAGTTATTTTCTAACTTCTTTCTTTTTTCAGTCTGTGCTGTTTATCATAATAATACATTCGTTGTATTTATTTCCATTCACCTCAACATAAAGCAACCATGCGTTGTATTTGCCAAAATAACAACCTCTCTTTATGTCTGGAAATTACATGTGGTTTGACTATTTAGAGAACTTAGTAAACAAGTCTGTATTTAACTTATCCACACTCTTTTTTTTTTTTTTTTTTTTTTTTTTTTTGAGACTAGGTGTCGCTATTTTTGCCCGTGGAACCGCAGGCTCTCGTTGCCCGGGGTACCACGGACTCAAGCCATCCCCAGCCTCAGCTTCCCAGGTAGCTGGGATGACAGGCATGTGCCACCACGCCCAGCTGTTTTTTTTGGAACTAGGTCTCACTACGGGCCCCAGGCGGGACTCGAACCGCGATCCCTTGCCCCGGCCGCTTCATAGGCTGAAGCTTACAAGCATGAGACACCGTGCCCGGCCTAACTTATCCACACTCTTAATGTTTTTCTACATTTGAAATCCAGTGGATCCCACCATCTATCCTTGTGGCCTTTGGCAACATAGTCTCTGAATAGTTCTTATCTGCCAAGTGGAGATGGTAATGGAACACTGTGAGAATAATGCTAAATATAAATAAGCATTCAGTGACCTTCAGATGAATATGAATATTTCTGCCTCCTCTTCAGATTAGGGAGTCCTCATCTATTGGTTAACTCTCACAGGTTGGTATCTCCACCCCACCGAACACTACCGTTCTCTGGATCTTTTCCAATCCAATGAAGCCAATCAAAGCATAGAATAGTTTTAAACTAAGGTTGAATCATCTGTTCAATAAATACTGAGTACTTTAAGGTTAGCCAGGAACTGAGTTTGTTATTTTATTCATTAGAGGGGAAAAAAATCTTTGCTTGCCTAATGTACATCATATGAATTATCTCTAACACTCATAACAATTCTGTTAAGCAAGTATTGTTACACCCATTTTACAGAGGGAAAATAGAGGACATGGTCCTTGTTTCAAAGAAGTTCATAAGTGAGTTAAAGCAGACAGACATAGTGCATGGAAAACTGTTAGAACTACAAGATAAAGTGTTAAGAGGTGTTTTTAAAGGACACAAGAACACCCATGTGATTGTAAGAGACAGGAGTCCCTCCCTTTGCCTGGACTCCTTCTCCTCAGTCCCCTCCTTCACATACATCTCCAAGAATCAATACATCACCTCCTCTGTGAAGCCTTCTCTGATTTTTCCAAGCAAACGTAATTTCTTCCTCTGTTCATTGGCCCTTGAGCCTTCTATATTTGTATAGTGTTGTTTTACTTCTCCATTTTCTCTGGGCACCCAAGCTGCTTGATTTCAGGGTAAACAGACTCATTCAATTTCATCTAGAGCTTCATAATAAAAATTAGAGAACATGCAGTTTGAGAAAAGTTGACGGTTAGGAGTGTGTGGTTTTGTTTGTTTGTTTTTCGAGACTAGGTCGCCATGTTGCCCAAGGTAGTCCTGATCCCGCGGACTAAAGGGATCCCCAGCCTCAGCCTCCCAGGTAGCTGGTATTACAGGTGCCCACCATGGTGCCCGGTTGCATTTTTTTTTTTTTTCTGAGACCAGGTCTCGCTATGTTGCCTGGGGTAGTCTCAAACCTGAGAACTCAAGTGATCCCAGGGTTCTTGCCTCCCAGTGCTTGGACTATAGGCATGCCACCATGCCCAGCCAGGAGTGTGATTTTTTTTTTTTTTTTGAGACTAGATCTCGCTATTTTTTGCCCATGAAACTGCAGGCTCTCATTGCCCAGGGTACCACAGACTCAAGCAATCCCCAGCCTCAGCTTCCCAGGTAGCTGGGATTACAGGCACGCACCACCACACCCAGCTGTTTTTTTGGAACTAGGTCTCGCTACGGGCCCCAGGCAGGACTCGAACCATGATCCCTACCACCGGCCGCTTCATAGGCTGAAGCTTACAGGCATGAGCCACCATGCTCGGCTAGAAAGAGTGTGATTTTAAGTTAAAGTTATGAGGTATGAATTTAAAGGGATAGTTGGGTAGGAGTGGAGAAGATAGTGTGTAGGGGATATTGGTGGGATAGTTCTTATAAAACAATTAGGTTATAGAACTAGTAGATTTAAAACCAACACTCAGACTTGACACTAGTTAATAGGGAGTCACTAAGGGACCCTGGAAACAGAGGGATCATATATTCTGTTTTCACTTCAAAAATAATAGTCTGGAGACAGAGTAGATAGAATCTGAGAACTGGGCAATTCACAGAGCACAGTCACCATGGTCCAGCTGAAAGATGAAGAGAACCAACACATCAGGATGGCCTTCTGAGACAAGGACCATGCTAAGACCATATGGCCTAGGAAAATCACTAGGGAGTATTGACCAACAGGAATAGGTGATTTTATGAGAAAAGAAGAAAGGGTGAAGAATGATTGAGAGATGGGGAGAGGAGTGACAACACAGACAAAAACAGGACAGAGGAGGAATGATTTGTGGAGGGAGATGATAAGTATTCAATGTGCTGGGTTTGAAATAATGGCAGGCAGAAAGTTCCATTGGGACTCTAAGTAATGTCTTCCATTCTACTTTCTATATTCTCCTCTGTAAGGCCTAATATTCCGGTTGCCATGTTGCTCATAGCTCAGACTTTAATCACAGGTGCTCTGTGGGATGATGCTTTCCTCAAAGTAGTCATGTTTTAAAAACTCTTAAAAATGACCATTCACAGTACATGAAGAGGACTTTTGGAGACAGAGTTGCCCAGCACATGCTTTTAAGAAGACACCTCTATGATACTCCTTAAAACGATGAAGAAAGTCATAGGGGGATTCACGTGAGAACAGAATTTAAATCCCTGCTCCATGATTTCTCTCTGAAGTCTCTGCATGACTGTGGAATGAATAGTAACATCACCTACCTTATGGACTTATAGTGAGGAATAAATGGAAAGTGCTCATCATAGTCTTTGGCAGATCTATCTAGTGTTAGATAATATAAGTTATTACTATTATTGTCATTATCGGTAATTATCTGACCATCTTCTACTAGACTATGATCTTCTTGGAAGCTATAATCATGTCTTACTTTTTTTTTTTTTTTTTTTTTTTTTTTTTTTTTTTTTTTTTTTTTTTTTTTTTTTGAGACTAGGTCTTGCTATTTTTGCCCGTGGAAACGCAGGCTCTCATTGCCTGGGGTACCACAGACTCAAGCCATCCCCAGCCTCAGCTTCCCAGGTAGCTGGGATTACAGGCACGCACCAACACACCCAGCTATTTTTTTTGGAACTAGGTCTCACTACGGGCCCCAGGCGGTGCTCGAACTGCGATCTCTAGCCCCAGCCGCTTCATAGGCTGAAGCTTACAAGCACGAGCCACCGTGCCCAGCCCCCAGAGTTTATTTCTATTTGTCTATCTTTCCACTCATGTCCTCTTTCTATTCTGGAATGCAATCTGGGGTATCCCACTGTTTCAACTGTTGTCTCTCTCAGACCTCACGCTCTAAGCAGTCTTGCAACCTTTGCTTTTCATAACCTTACTAGTCTTGAGGAACACAGGCCAGATATCCTATAAAAGATGCCATGATCTGGATTTGCCTGGTTTTTCTCATAACCATATTAGGGTTACTTATTTGTGGAGAGAAATTCATACAGGTAAAATGCTTCTCATCATATCAGTGGGCACATCCTGATATCCTGGGTGAGATCAACCTTAATCATGCACTTAAGGTGATTTCCGCCTACTAACTCTCAGTAAAATTAGTCTTTTTCCTTCCTGTACTATATTCTTTGGAAGCAGATCACCAAGTCTCCCGAGAGCGACTTCTCTCTCTTCTGCAGAGTACAGTAGCTACATCCTTTGGGAAACTAGAAGACTAGTCTCTTCTTCCACATTTATTTATTTATTCAATTACTTTTTTAGATCAGTGTTATGAATTTGACAGTGTTCCCCAGAAGAAGAACTATTAAAGTCGCAAACCCCAGTATTTCAGAATGTGAATTCTTAGGAATTGGGGTTTCTATAGGTTTAACCCATATTTGTAGATTTAAGATGAGATCACGAGGATAGGGCTTAATCCAATAAAACCGGTATCCTTAAGAAAAAGGGAAATTCGAACAGACAAGTCCAGAGGTTAGAAGATGTGAAGACAATGACAGTCATATGACAACGGAGGCCAAGATAAAACTGATTTATTTGTAAGCCAAGGAAAACCAAGGTCTGATGGCTATCACCCAACTTAGGAAGAGGCAACATGTTAAGACTGATTTTTAACTGCTAACCTCCGGAACTGTGAAACAAAAAGTTTCTGATGTTTTCAACCACTGAATCTATGGTACTTTGTTACAGATGCCATAGCAAACACATACAATCTGCATGTACTCATGCATGTTCATTTTATAACTTCGCTCATAATCCACTGCTATGTTATTTATTTTGTTACACAAATTGCTTTCAGCTTTGGCCACTGGATCATATTATTTTTTAAGTCCCTTTGACATGTTCCAATCCCTTACTTTTCCCACACAATTTCTTACTTTCTGGAACTTCAAGACTCTTCCAATCATCTTGTATTTTCCCAGCCCTGGGCCTAGAATCAGCTATTTCTGGAAAGTTTGCTGCCTTTTATTGGAAAACGGTATTTACGATCTCAGATCTGGGTGTCAGACATGCTTATTGCAATCGGGGCACTATTGCTTGTTGGTCCTTCAATAAACAGTCAAGTAATACACCTATGTGTATTGTCACAGGGGATGTGCAGTATCACAAGGTTCATGCTAGACTTCCCCTCTGTTTATCTGTAACTTCTCTCTGAGGATGAGAAACCTGTTTCCCAATATCCCTTTACATACTCAGCTCCAGTATACTCACAGAAAACAGTTTCAAATTTTCAACCCATGAGCCCATGAGAAACAAACTTAACAACCAGAGCACAATGTTTATGTATTATGTGCAATTTCTTTTACCTTTAACCTGAAGGTTTCCAGTCAAAACATTATTTTCCAAAGTCACTTAAGTCAGCACCATTTCTTTTTCACTCCCTTCAAGGGTTTATGTCCTAGATAGATAAAACAATTAGATTTTCGGTCTCTGTTTTATCCTGCTAGATTTAAGCATTTAGTAAGTATGTGTTGGATGGACAGCTATTAACGCTAAGCTTCTGGAAACATAATTGTCCCGTTTATGTCCATAATTCCCAGTTACTACCATATGCTATATGAATCTAATGAATATACTTTCATTTATCCAATTACATGAAAACAACTCTCTGGTTGCACTTGTTTTAGGCCCTTCTTGTGTACTAATGATTCCTAACTCCCAACCATCTGGTTGACTCCAGCCCAATCTGGAGAAATAGGCCCTCTTCTCTCTTCTCAGCTGTACTTTAGGGGGTATCCTGGGGACAAAGGGATCTGGGTATAACACACCTTTTACTCCATCCGGTGTGCCCTGGCCTTTAGTTTTGTATTTGTTACACAGGCTGTGCTATCTGAGGTACCTTTACCTTCCTTCTCCTTAGTCACCCCCCATGGTTTTCCTCAAACTTCTCACCCAGGAAGTAGGAAGAGATCCAGGAAGTCCTCTTTGATTTATCCTGGGGTCAGGTTTCCCCACCTGTTAAACCCTGAGCATACCCTGGGCCTCAGATACTCTGACAGCAAGGGGAGAAAGAAGAAAATAGAGAAGAGGGGGCTCAGGGTAAGAGATTGGAGAGCCCCATGGAGGGTGGGCAGAGCCTCCAGAGGAGCTGCAGTGTGTCCCTTGGCCTCTCAGTGCCTCTGTGGCCTCCCAAAACACCAACTTTTATTTGTATCTATTCCAAGCTCCCATTATGGGTTGGGAGTTAGGAGTGTCTATGAAGTTGTAAGGCCCCTGTTCTCAAAATACAATCTAACTGGAAGAATCAGACACAGAAAAAGAGAAATAAAAGTATAAGATAATAACACAGTCAGGTGGATGAATTCAGAGGAAGCCAGACAGTTGGACAAGTAAGGGTGAAGAAGCAACAGAATGCAGTTTGTGGTGAAGAGTAAGAGGGGTTCAGTCCTTGTAAGCTGTGAGCTTGTAGGTCAGAGGGCATAAATGACCTCTGAGCATCAATTCTGCCTCCCCTTCACTTCCTGATTCAGTTCAGGCCAGAGATGGTAAAGTGCCAGGGGGCTCGGGGCAGGTGATCCAACCAGAGGGTTGAATCAAAGGACATTTCCAGGGCCCTGGTCCACAGGACCATGAATCCCAAATGAGAGCATGGGGTGTGGGCCTTTGTGGAGGAGGGAGTCTCACCAGCGGGACCAACTAGAAAGCTGTGAGTGGACAGGTGCCAGAGACCAGAGGCTCCAGACGTACCTATCAGGCCCATGCCAGATTTAAGCCATGTCATGATTCATGGATTCCCCTTTCTAGATTTTTCTTCCTTTTTTTGAGGCTAGGTCTTGCTATTTTTGGCCATGGAACCACGGACTCAAGCAATCCCCAGCCTCAGCTTCCCAGGTAGCTGGGATGACAGGCGCGCGCCACCACGCCCAGCTATTTTTTTGGAACTAGGGCTCACTACGGGCCCCAGGCGGGACTCGAACCGCGATCCCTAGCCCCGGCCACTTCATAGGCTGAAGCTTACAGGCATGAGCCACGGTGCCCAGCCTAGATTTTTCTTCTTGTGGACTATGTTACTACTTGTCTTTCCTCAGAGTCAAAACTCAGGAGAAAGTCAGTATCTGGGACCGAGCACGGTGGCTCGTGCCTGTAAGCTTCAGCCTATGAAGCAGCTGGGGCTAAGGATCTCGGTTCGAGTCCTACCTGGTGCCCATAGCGAGACCTAGTTCCAAAAAAAAGCTGGGTGTGGTGGTGCGCGCCTGTAATCCCAGCTACCTGGGAAGCTGAGGCTGGGGATTGCTTGAGTCTGTGGTACCCCGGGCAACGAGAGCCTGTGGTTCCACAGGCAAAAATAGCGAGACCTAGTCTCAAAAAAACAGTATATGGGAGGTCATGGAACTGGAGGCAAGGCTGGGTGTGGGCAATGCAGAGCATGAGGATCAGAGTAACAATGTGGAATATTTAAGAGGAGAAAGTACCATTGGAGTTCATTTTGGGGAGAATCTAAGTCACAGCGCAAACTGTTTTGTATCTTCACAGTTCTGGCAGAAGCTGTCAGCAAACTTTTCTCTCACGAAGAAGCCAGAGTCCCAGGGGTCTGCACCTTGAGGCACACTCCACCTGATGCCCAGATTCCTGCTCCAGGTGCTAAGGGGGAGGCGCTCACCCCACAAGAAAGCAAAGTGGAGTTCAAGAGTTTGCAGGAAGGAGCTGGTTAGATTCCCAGCACTGATTCCTGGCCATCCATGCTGGAGAGATGGGGACAAGGGCTGATTCTGCTCTGTCCTTACCTCCCACTAGTGCTGGAGGTGGGCACTATGATGTACAACCCAGTTTAGACATCAGAGAGGGACCAGGCCAGACAACCTTCCACAGGAGGAATCTGTAGGGCTTAGGTAGTGATGTGGGAGGGGCAAAGGGGGTGGTGAAGGAAGTGATAGATGTGTCAGGCAGAGTCCTGGGCTTTTCTGCAATATAACCTACAAAGGAGCACACACACACACACACACACACACAAATTTAAAAGTCATGCTGGGATCCTGGGGGCATAACCATCTCTTCATCTCTTCCCCAACCCAAGTTCCCATATCTAACAGTAACACGCTGGGGCCCAGGAGAAAAGCCCTAGCCAGAACCCTGTGCAGGGCAAAGTAAACTGCTATAAGGATTTAGGGACAGGAATAGAGCTCTGTGCCCTGGGGTCAGAGCTTGGGACAAGAGGGTCAGCAGAGCCTCCAGAGTAGGGATTCTCATGCCCCCTGCCCCCACACCCCCACACACCTTATCCCATCAATCTGCATAAGGGTTACTGAAAGACACAATTCTCCAAATGTGAGTCCTAGGCTTGCATTCTAAGTGGGGGTGGTGGAAGGGGGGCAGCACTGGGAGTGAGGTTCTTTCTATTTACCTAAACGTTCAGGAAGCCCTTGCTGACATTCTTGCTCAGGGCCCAGAATTAAATTTAGCACTGCCCAGAGCTCTTGTTTTAGGAAAGAATGAGATGGCTTTTGTTACATAACCCAGAGCAAATGGGTGTGGATGGCTGGTCCTTCTTCCCTCTAGGAAGAAAGGTCAGGCTGGGGGTGCTGGGGATGGGTGGGGCACTGCCTGTGGAATGAGAAGTGGGGGCACAGACCAGTACAGATTGGTGTGGTGAAGGCCAGCAAGTGGGCAGACTGAAGCGCCCAAACCAATTACCCTCCCCTCTCCACCATTCCCTGGGCATCGTGTAGTTGGATGAGTCCAGAAACCTCAGAGGATGATACAGTTTGGGAATGGGGTAAGGGACAGGTTCTAGAATAGGAGTATAGAGGATAAGCTGACCTGGATGAAGAACAAGGATTGAATGGGGTCTTCTCTCTAGTTCCTGGCCCCAAAAACATGGAGTATGAGTTCCTCTAACTTTATCTCTAACCCTGTACTTTCAACATGCTGATTCTGCCCTGTCTCTGCCTCCCAGGTATTCAGCCAGGTCTCACTCTTGCACATTCAACCCCTCTGTGATCCTGCCAGACTCATGGTGGTCCCACAATGGCAGAGTTTTGGAGACTTAAGTCGTGCCTCTCTATTCTCTCCATCACGCCCCTTGCTCCCCCAATGCCTCCCACCATCTTAGCCCAGATAGTCTCCCTCACAGGCATTCACAGATGGAGATGTTTCCTCCTGCCTCTCCCTGGGTTTTGTTCTTCTTTTGCCTACTTCCTCCCAACTGCTGTAGGTTCTCCCAAGACCATCCCCTTGACCTTTTTTTCCCTCTATTCCCTCCCCACCCCAGAAAACGAGCCCCCTCCACACACACACACACACACACACACACACACACACGCACGCACGCACGCACGCACTCACCATCCTGTCTCCATTCACTTTTAGACGTCCAGTTTCCCCAGTGACCCTTTCCTTCATCCAACGCGTACACAAACAGGAGTTCAGGTTTTTCTCTTCTTCCCAACTCCCGACAATCCTCTCCTTCCAAGCCTCCCACCCTCCAGTCCCTCCACTCAGTCATCCAGCTCTCAAATTCCAAAGGAGAGTCCCAGGAACAAAGCTAGAAAAATCAGAATAATTCTGCAAGTTAACAGAAATTGGGAAGGGAGGAGAGAAAAGAGGGGAGGACCCAAGTGGGGGGAGGGGGTCTGCAGTCCCACCCAGTTTAGGGAAAGCCCAAGCTTTCTCCCCCACCCTCCTTCACCTGGCTCTTAAAGGGCCCGGCCCCCGACAGGCAGCTACTTAAGGCAGAGAGGGGCGGCGGCGAGCAGCAGCTGCGCGGTGACTGCTCTGAGAGGAGTGGACAGACGGGGCGCGAGTCCTGACCATGACCCCCCCCAGGCTGCCTCCACTACTGCTGCTGCTAACTCTGCTGCTCGCTGCCTGCCCCGGAGACGCCTTGGCACGGTGCCCAGGCTGCGGGCAGGGCGCGCAGACGGGTTGTCCTGGGGGCTGCGTGGAGGAGGATGGGGGGCTGCCAGAGGAGGGCTGTGCGGAGGCAGGGGGCTGTCTCAGGCGGGAGGGGCAGCCATGCGGGGTCTACACCCCTAACTGCTCCCCAGGACTGCAGTGCCAGCCGCCCAAAGAAGAGGAGGCACCTTTGCGGGCGCTGCTGCAGGGCCGGGGCCGCTGCAGCCGGGCGCGCGCGCCCTCGGGTGAGTCGCTCCCGCCTGCCCTGCCCACATGAGCCCCGCATCTCTGCAGGTGGGCCCTGGATGGAGCGGCACAGCCAGGCTGGCAAACCTCTGCATCCTGCCTTTGATTCTTCCTCTTCCCCATCTCTGTGGGCCACATTTGGGGGGTGAAGAGGCCAGTGGGGAGAGCTGGTGAAATGCCCAGGGTGAGGCTAGAGTCGTAGGCACAAGGAGGGCAAGGAGAGTCTGAGCCCTCTAGATTCTCCCCCCCTCCCTTCTATTTATTTTCTCTTGAGAAGAAAGCAGAGGGTGGTGAAGGGGTTTTGAGGGGATGCCATATACCCCAGGGGCCCAGATCCTTCAGTCCCAGACCTCCACATGGAAGAAAGGCCCATGCGTCTCCAGCTTCTACTTGGAGAAACAGGGAAGGGAACCTTGACCCTGCCTCCCAGATTCCGCACATACTGAGAAATATCCCTGTCCCTCTTCTTAATACCAGGTCATTAAGAAATATCTGGATTCAGGAAAAATAATTCTACCATAGATAATTCTATTAATTTCACATGAGATCTAGAACAGAAGATGCCCAAAGTTCAAAACTGTTTCAGACCGGACAAGGTGAGAGGATAGACCCTGGAGCCCCAAGAAGGGGGACAGAGTAGTAAAAGAAGGAATCTGACCAGTCAGGGCTATGATTTAAAGCTGCTCTGAACCCTTCATCCACCCCACCCTACCCCAGGGAGAACAGAAGGCTGAGTCATTAGTGGGTGGATCAGAAATTAGTCAGAATCCAAAAGATAGGGGTCAGCAGGGATATAGGAAAGGCAGGAAATGCAAAGAGCTTTCCCTGGAAACTCCTGGCTTCTTCCATGGGAAGAGATGGAAAATTAAACTGGAGATTCTTTCAGTCCCAAATGCCTGGATCCAGGCTGCTCAGGGTCCTCCTGGAAGGGAAGGTTTGTATGTGAGGAGGCAGTTGGTAGTTTGGCCATGGTAGGCTGCTAAAAGAAGGAAACGGGGCAAGGAGTATGGAAGAAGGATCAGGCTCAGGCTTGCAGGGGAAAGGCTCTAGGTTTTGAGTAGTAGACAAATGACAGCTGTCCCGGTTTGAGGGCTGAGAACCTGAGGGAAAGCTCGTCTTTGGACTTGGAGTGGGAAAGACGTTTACTTCAGGGTCTTAATTTCTAATTTTACAGCAAAGCTGGGGCTGGGCACGGTGGCTCATGCCTGTAAGCTTCAGCCTATGAAGCGGCCGGGGCTAGGGATCGTGGTTCGAGTCCCACCTGGGGCCGGTAGCAAGACCTAGTCCCCAAAAAAATAGCTGGGTATGGTGGTGCGCGCCTGTAATCCCAGCTACCTGGGAAGCTGAGGCTGGGGATTGCTTGAGTCTGTGGTTCCACAGGCAAAAATAGCAAGACCTAGTCTCAAAAAGAAAAAAATAATAATAATAATAATTTTACAGTAAAGCAAATTCCAGGCAGGGCATGCTCCCCTCAATACCTTTTCCTCACCCTGACTTATTTCCTCACCCCTTCCCAGTCCTGAGTTCTCGCAACCCACCCCACCCCTTGCCAAGATACCCTGTGTGAATCTCTCTCTGGAGCCAGGAGCATCCTACAGGTTAGAAGCCCCTCAATCCTGGCACCTTTGCAGCCTCTGCTCAGCCTGTCTTGGTGAAGGGCTAAATCCCACGTGTTCCTGGACCCACTGGACTTCAGTGGAGCTGAACCACAGGGGACCAGAAGGGAGAGGGTCCTGCCACAATGCCCCCAAGTAGCC
>PVHY01031242.1:0-12802 GCA_004024945.1 Uropsilus gracilis
ATTCAACATGTAAGTAATTACCTTCTCTTGCAGTCACCCGAGCCTTTTCATTTTCTCTCTAGGACTGTAGTTAGTCTTGATATAGGACAGATAGCCTCCAGTGATGATCTTTAGGCTTTTTGTGCCACTAGAGATATTTTATCTTCATTTATTAAAAAGTTCTGAGAACAGGTTACATCATCTTTATTTTTTAAAGTTAAAGAAAGTCTAATGCCACAGAAGGACTTTGAGCATAGCAGGAATGAAAATCCTTTCTTCTTGTCACCTCTTTGCTTCAGTGTATAGTTATTTGGTCCTACTATACCTATATGATTTAGTTACTTCGGTATTGAACTCAGTATTCCAAAAGTTTTCTCAACTTAAATTGCATTAAGATAAACATTAAGTTGAGCAAGCATAAGTAAAAGCAAAAGTAAGTGTTATTTTAACTGCTTTGGGGAGATCTTTTTACATAGTTGTTTTAGTATCGTATCTTCATTTTTTCACCTGGTTTTATGATGCAAATTCTTAAATTCTAATAAATAATAATTAAATCTTTTAACATGGAGGTTTATATGGCTGCAAGTTTGTGCTCATAGAAAGCATAATGAATATTTTCTAAAGGAAATACATGTTTATTAGATTAATTTTAATATTTCTTACTTTTACTTGGGAATTACGTTGATACTAAGAAGTGATGGATCTTAAGCTTCTAAATTTTGAAATCTGGATATACAAAATCAATGAAAAATCTTACTAGCTTAACTTTGACACATATAAGTTAAAAGTGGTCAATACATGTCATCAATGACCAGACCAATTATAATGACTTCAATAGATGTTATTTTGGTTAGGCAATTCCATATGTTTGAATATATCCCATTTTAGCTCAGAGTCAAGGGAGTTCATTAACTATTATGTAATTCATTCAAGTCCACTTGTCTGTATGATGGTTATCAAGGGGACAGAAAGTTACAACAGCAATCTATTGTGAGTCAATAGATTGAATCACAATTTAATATACTGGGGCTCAGTATTAAATAGATACTCTCTCATTCAGTTATTGATGGCAGCTAACCTGAAAATTTGATCCAATTAACTTGCACAAACACACATACTCCTCTCTCTTTCTTGCTCTCTCATTTAATTATCGAATTTTTTTTTGTCATAATGTTTACATCCTGCTTTAATATCCACTCTAACTGCTGTGAGTCATTTTGCCATAATTAATTTTCCTTAGCTATTACAGAGGCAGAATAAGGTGGAGGTGATGGTTACATTTAAAATACTGGGAACTAAGATTATGTTAGTGAGTGTGGACTTGGACAGGCTTCTGCTACTTTCTTTCAACAAGGAGATTATCTTTTAGATAGTAATCCCTTTCACATGATGTTAATTTATTCATTTAATAGAAAAAAAGTCAGAAAACACCATGTGTGGAATTAATCTTAATGTGTCAGCAGTTTTTATGAGAATTAGTGAAGCAAAAAACAAAAAATAATTTAGCAAAAATGGTTTTTGAAATGATTAAACTTAATTACAGCCTCTGGCAAAAGTTTAGCTCTAAGTCAAGGAGACTTGCATCTCTCCTCATGCTGATTCAGCTTACAAGCATTTATTTTCAAGTTTACTTTATTATATTTTGTCTTTTCTCCCATAGTAGAGTCCTGTTTCCCCAAGTTGATTGCTAGGTCTTCCTGGAGGGCCCCTCTACTTCCTGTTTAATACCTTACATTACTCCTCAAAGTTGAAGAATTATTTTATTGCTCTTTATGTTAATTCATCTGGCTATACTTCCTCTCCAGTGGCTCACACTCATTTTCTCCACCATGAACTGAATCTTGGAAGACAATTTGGAGCGAGGGAAGATGGAAGGTAGTGCCATGGCAAGCCCTCATAGGAATTATTTTAGGACAGGTAAACTTTTGCCTTCTCTGAAAGCAACCCATCTACTTGCCAATGAATAAGGCCAGCTGTACTTAAATAACCAAACACTTTCCCAAAAATTCCTCTTGAGAAATTCAGTAAAGAGCTTTAAAAAAAATGCTGATACTTTGCTTTATACAATTTAGAAGTATCAAGGTTCACAAGAACACAATATCCCTGCTGTTTCTGGTTGAGCATTTTTGACAAACAATGCCTGCACCATCCCTTACTCCCTTACTTTTCTAATTCCAGGACCTTAAATAATAGTTTTCTTTGATAACACATCTACATTTAGCAGTGACCTTTACTTATATAGCTTAGACATGTGTGACTTCATATGTTGCTTTCCTGCATAATATAGACATTAATTTTATGAAACAGAATCAGTAGAAATAACAGAGGATGAGATGGTAGAATGAATGACAGTTTATGATAATCTGTAATGTGTGGGATTAAAGGAGATGGAACTACAAGAGGAATTGTTAAGGGGCTGTGGCCCTCAGTACTGGTGGTGCATTAAAACAGCAGCTATTGTTCATTGATGGGTAGAGACTTGGAGAAAGGAAGCCATACCTTCTCCTGATAGGATCAGTATTAGGAAATTTAAAGGAGGGAGAAGACCTAGAACCAAGAAGGAAGGTGCAGAAAGTAGAGGAGCAGGGAGGCTGGAAGGCCTCAGTGATGTCTCAGCCATGTGCCACAGCAGGATCCTTCTCTGGGCCAATGAGCTCAGGGGAGTATGTTGGAGAAACTTGCTACTTGTAAAGGCTGACTTGGAAATTGAATACTTAAGAACTTGGTTTAACTTTAAAACTGTGAAGCTTGGAAATCTTCTGGAGAATTGAAGATAATTAACTGTGTTGCCGTTTTCAACATGAGATGTATGAAGTGCTTGCTGTGTTGCTGTATTGAGTGAGTTTTGCTGATGCTGGGCCACTTTGGAGTTGGAGCTGAAAGAATGTCGGAGCTGTGCCTTTTGGAGAAGAATTGACGATGCCATTCTGGTTTTCCTCATTGGATTTGAATCTCCTGCTTTCAGAAAAGGATTGACGACACCATCTTGGCCTCTTCTGGCTTGGAGTGAGTGGAGCTGTGTTTTTGAAGAAGGAGTGGCAGCACCATTTTAACTCCTTCATCTGGCTTAAGGTGGGGCAGCCGCCATTTTGTGGCCACATATGGCTGCTGCAGCCATGTGCACTTTGGACAAGAGACTGGACTGTGTGGTAAGATTACCAAAGGGGGTCCCTTGTACCCCTCAGTGACTCTTGTCTAATTTGTCTTTTAATAAGTAAATTTTTCTTTTGCCTCCCTCTTAAAGTTTATGTGCTCTTGCTACTGCATGCATGGCCTGGAAAAAACCTGGTGCACGGCTGGCTTTAAAAGGCCAGCTGCTCCCCTTTGTAAGTTTGGTTAAGCACCCTGTTTTGCTTGTTTTGTCACCTGATATCATTGGGACAAGGTGAACCATGCTGGTAGGCTCTCAGTGTTATGTTAGCCTTATGTTGGGCAGCCAGTCTATATTTATTTGTGGTCTATGTTTTCTCGTTGCGTTGTCTTGTCCTCTCCCTTCTATATTGTTTTGCTGCTTCTTTACCTAATAGTTCTAGCATCTGGCATCTGGCCTTGCCTCCAACCAGTGTTGGTGAAGAAGTTTCTCTATGGGTACAGGCATCTCTGAATGGCCATTGTAGATCATCTCCTCTGCCTCAGTTTGTAGCTTTGCTGTGAAACTGATGCACCAACTCTGGACTCTGGTCTTCCTCTCCTGTGGAATGGGGAGTGACGCTTTGCTCTCCTTAGATGGCATCTCTGATTCTGGCTCCTCCAGACCTGGTGAGAATATAGGTATGGATTCATGACATCTTATCTCTGGATTTTTTTTTCCAGCCCCGCATGTACTGGTTCTCTGGATATTCCATCACTTGTATCCTGCTCAGATGTGTGGGCTGGATGATTGCCTAGTCCCTCACCCATTCTATGATGGTGTTTGTATTATTTGTGCTCTTCTTCTTTGTCCTGAGGACTAGCTGGAGTGAGCGTAAAATGGAAGGGGTGTCCTATACCTTCCCTGTGCCTGGTACCTTCTGGCATGGAGGTAGGGCCCGGAAGGCTGGGCAGGCACAGTCCTAGCCCCCATTGGGCCCTGGGTTTTTCTAGATCATGCCACAGCCATTCGGGCTGCAGATGCCTGCCCTGTGCAACCACCCCTGATGGGTGGGCCAAAGAACCTATCCGGATTCCCCAACTTTGCTCTTCAGTACAGGAGTCCTACCAGGGGTTCCTTGCCACCCATGCTCCCCACTGGGAAAGGGGCCCAGTTGGCCCAGGTCCCCAGACATGCAAGTAACCATGCAGCTGCTTGCTGGTGGGCCTGGAAACATTTCTTAGTATTTCTTAGTTATCTTGTGGAAATGTTTCTTAGTAAAAGTTAGCATTGGAAAACAAAAGGTACTACTAACTGGACAAAACTCACTAGTTAAAACTGTCTTTAGTGTTTTGAAGTTAGATAAGAATGAGTAGGGTGTGCCCCTACTCAAAACCCAGATCTAGCATAGATATGGTGGTTCTTCACATCCATAGATTATATTTTTTTCCTGAATCTTATCTGTATCCTGAGGCTGATAGGGTGTGTTACATAAGGGATTACTGATCTTTTAGAGATAAGATGTGCCTCATTAATCAGGGTAGGAAAAATGTGAATTTAAGGAATGATAATACATATTGGTTAGTTTAGGGGAAAATAGTCTCAGAAATGTTCTATGTAAAATGACTAAATTGTTGGGGCAATTTAGTTATATGTATCAAATTGTTAGGGGGCTGTGGCCCCCAGTACTGGTATTGATGTATTAAAATAGCTATTGTTAGCATTGATGGGTGAAGATTTGGAGAAGGGAAGTTAAACCTTCTCTCAAGAAAAGAAGATTAAAAGATCAGGGAGGGGACAAAGAATAAAAGACATGGAAGGAGAAGAGAACAGAGAAGAGAAGGGAAAACAGTAGAGAACAGAGAGCAGTAGAGAACACAATGGGAGAGGACAGAGAGGAGAATGGAGAAGTAAGGAGCAGAAAGAGGAGCAGCAGGGAGACTGGAGGACTCAGAGCTGCCACTGTCATGCGGAGCAGCAGGACAGGGAAGGAGCCAAGCTGTGGGCTTCCATTCTAAGCCCAGGACGGTGAGGCGCGCTGGGAAGCATGTTAGAGAAACTTGAACTGTGTGAGCTGTCTTGGAAGCATGTACTTGAAAACCTGGTTTAATTTTAAAACTTCAAAGCTTGGAAGTCTTTTGGAGAGCTGAGGAGAGTTTGCTGTGTTGCCGTTTTCAATGTGAAAAGTCTGAAGTGCTTGCTGTGTTACTGTATTGTGTGAGTTTTGCTGATGCTGGGCCACTTTGGAGTTGGAGCTGAAGGAATGCCAAAGTTGTGCCTTTTGGAGAAGAATTGAGGACGCCATCCTGGTTCTCCTCCTTGGGTCTGAATCTCCTGCTTTCGGAGAAGAATCAACATTGCCATCTTGGCTTCTTCTGGTTTAGGGTGAATGGAGCTGTCTTTAAAGAACGAGTGACAGTGCCATCTTAATTCCTTCATCTGGCTTAAGGTGGGGCAGCTGCCATTTTGTGGACACACATGGCACCTCCCTCTTAGTTTATGTAGTCTTGCTACTGTATGCCTGGCCTGGGAAGAACCTGGTTTGTGGCTCATTTTAAAGGGCCAGCTGCTCCTGTTTACAAGTTTGGTTATTTGTTTTGCCACCGATTTCAAAATCTTTAAATATGTAAATAGGTATAGCAATTCTATCTCTCAAAATGTATATTAAGGAAATAATCAGATGAAAGATCATACTTAGATGTTTGAAAATGTTTTTTTGAGAACCATAAACACCAGTTGATGGACTAAAAATAGTTTAAAAACCCAACAAGTAACATTTAATTAAATTAGAATTTCCTTAGGTATGGACCTTGGAATTTAAGTAGTATATGGAACTTTAAAGAGGTCATAAAATTAAAGGTCTAATGATTACTTATTTTGTTCTATAACTGCAGCATGAAATATTCCACATTTTAAATTTCACAATTTAAAATAGCATGTTAAACATTGATAGAAGTCTGCAATTGAAATATTTTTTATAAATTTTAATTTTGTTTGATCCAGATATATTCACCTGCTCTCTCCTCTCCATAATTTGAAACATCTTCAAAGATTTTCAGAAACAACCTGAAAAAATTAGTGTTAGATTCCTTCAATTAATCACTACTGACTGATAATTGACTAATTTAATGAGGCAAACTTATTAACACAAAAATTCTCAGTAATAATTTGATCAATGTGATGGGGTGCTGTGGTAAAATTGAGGGGCTATGACTCCCAGCATTGGTGGTGTTGCATCAGGATGGCAGCCATTTTACCCTGCTGGGCAGAGACTTGGAGATGGGAAGCCAAGGTATCTCATGAGAACAGAGAGGGATTTAAGGAGTGACTGGAGTGAGAGAAGGGTTCAAAGAGAGAGAGGAGAGGAGCAGCAGGGAGGCTGGAGACCTCAGAGCTGCTGATGTCATGTGCAGCAGCAGGGCTGGGAAGGAAGCCACACTATGGGCTTCCATCCCCAGCTTAGGCCAGTGAGGAGCCTAGGGAAGCATATTAGAGAACCTTCTGACTTATGTAAATTGCCTTGGAAACATGGTCTTGAAAATTCATTTTAACTTTGAAACTGGAAAGTTTGGGAATTGTCTGGAGACCTGAAGAGAACTTGCTGTGTTGCTGTTTTTATTGTGAGAAGTCTGAAGTGGTTGCTGCTGTTGTATCAAATGAGTCTTGCTGGTTTTGGGCCACTTAAGAATTGAAGCTGAAAGAGTGCCGGAACTGTGCCTTTTGGAGGAAAATTGAAGATGCCATTCTGTGGCTTTTCTCATAGGAGCTGAATGTCCCACTTTTGAAGGAGGATTAATGATAGCATCTTGGTATTTTTGGAAGTGAATAACTGTACCTTTAGAAGAGAATTAATGATGTTATCTTGGTTTTTTTATTTGGCTGGACGGTGGGACAGCCACCATTTTGGGGACACGTGACTAAGGACCCATGTGCAGTTTTTGGATTAGAGACTGAACTGGTTGGTAAGATAAGCAAAGGATACAAAAATTGTATCCTCAGTGACTCTTGTCTATTTTGTCTTTTTGATGCGTAAATCTGTTTTTGCATCTTCTTGAGGTTAGTGTGGTCTTGCTACTGCTCACGCAGGCTGGGACGAACCTGATGAAAGGGCCAGCTGCTCCCACTTGTAAGTTTAGTTAAGTTCTCTAGTTTGTCAGTTTTCTTACCTGATTTCAATATTACTAATGATATATGGCATGTATGCATTGTGTATATATATATATTATATATGCATTATATATGTATATATTATATATATGCATTGTATATATATATATATGCATTATAGATATGTATTATATGTAAGATATTTATTACATTAAGTGAAATAAAGCACATACATGATATTTTAAAAAATATCTCTATGTAGCAAATTCATAGAAACATTCTGTAAATATACATATTAAAAGGGTTAGTTGGTAAAGGAACCATGATGGATTTTTTTTTAACTATTATGTTGTTGTATTTAAAATTTTTGTACAAGGGATACCTTTATGTCCAGAATGAAAAAACTATGCAAATATTGGCAGTAATTTTCTTTGAAAAATATCATTGTAAAGAAAATTCAAAAAATACTTTGATAACAATCACTTTATAGGAATAACAGTACAAGAACTCTTCAAGTAAATAGGCTGAAAATAAGGTAGACCATACTTCTTTATATGTTAAATGTTGATTAATTTTAAAAATTCAAATAAGTCCTATATTGTTATTTTTATACTGTCTATTTGAATTACTAATTAATCCCCACATTCAATATTAATGGCAAATAGAAATTTGCAGCATTCAAAATATGTATAGTTTATTTTGGTTTTGAACAAAAGAAAATTCTTCATGCTTAAATTAGTTAAATTGTTCCATTAAAACAATTAAAATGACATCATTAGTTTGACTTCTTCCCTTAGTTGATAAGTCTCAGGGAATTTGGTTTTGTTAAAAGTGCATAACCAAGACACTGAGTGCAATGAAGTGTGTTTTAGACTTTCTCACAGCTTTGTACTTTGATCCTGCCTCTGTTCTTTTAGCCAAATCCTTCTCTTCCTTTTGTATTCCCAAGGCTTATCCCATATAGGAATCCTTTGAAGTAAAAGACAAAAACAAGTTTTGAATAACTTGGTTTTTCGACATCTGAGTTTTGCTTTTAGATATTCTTGTCCTCTGTCCAGATGATTTTTTCTAGACACCAGATGCCTTCTCAAGTCTCAGGTAGACAAGTAAGTACCTCAGCAAATAGCTATGTGTGATTTCTGTGATGAAAGAATAAGGAAAAGGGTTGGACATATCTATGTTTATATACTTATAATGATATAGTTTCCAAATGTTATCCAAAAAATTAACAAAGAAAAAGCTATCATAAGTATATTTCCTGTAAAAGGGCCAAGGTAATGAAAGACACACAGAACTATGAATTTTTTGTTAAGAATCTTATCAAAAGATTCTTTGACAGGCAGCACTCAAGAGAGGTGAGAGAGAGGCAGATTTATTCATTTAATGTGGTGGGATCAGCAGGATAGCTCCCTCAAGGACTGTGCCCTGGAGTTCAGAGGATAGTGGGTTTTGTAGTGTTCCCTGATAAGGGGGAGCTGGTTGCCATGCAGAAACCAAGTAGCTGGAAACCCTAATAGGTTCAGCGGGCTGTGATCAGGTCATCTTGACCTGGCTTCCGATTTTAGTAAGTTCTCATTTTCCATGTCAATCTAGCTTAAAGAGATAAACTTTTTTCTTCAAGGTACGAAGGAAGCTATTTTATGTTGAAAGTCCCTTTAAATTAAATACATTTAACTTAAAATGTTGGTTCTTTAAAAAGTTGGAAAGGAAATTGTTTTATATCTGTGATCATTTTGCTTTTCAATTGATCAGCTTTATTTAATATAATTATACAGGGCAACAGTGGCAATTTCAAAGAATTCTTAAGAGTTTTAAGAGCATAAAAGTAATGTATTCTAGCTGTAACCATTTTGTTTTAGATAACATAATTATGTATGACAACAGTAAAAAGTCTTAAAAGTTTTAAAAGCAGAAAGGTTATTTTTGAAAAGATATAACAATAAAATCCTAATTTCTACAAAATCTTAAAAGTTTTAATGACATAGTAACTTTTTTAAAGGTATGGCACTGAAATCTTAAAGTTTAACTGAGTCATTATCATATATGCTTGTTTCACTTATCTTGTAGTATGATTCACATCAGAATTAAAATATGCTTAAAAATACATGCCTTCCAACAGCATATTTCTCTGGACTAGAGCAAAAAAGAAAAACGATTAATTTTTTAATGTTTTAGTAGTTGTTTATAACTACAAAATAAAATACAATTTAAAAGGTTTAAAATCTTAGAAAATAAATTTAACAACAGAGTTCTTTAATCGCTTTTGCATAGTAAAAATATACAAAATAACCAAATTACAATAAAAATATAAAAAATCTTACATCACATTAATTTTATATGTTTAATTAATTTGATGACTTTAATAAAAACTTGGTTTGGCTTTAAAAATATCTTAATTTGAAATTACCTAGTAAGGTAGTAAAAAATCCACAATTTAAAACACTTTAAAAGTTTTTTTTTCTTTGACTTGGGAAAGAGAGCCAGGACAACCAGTAGCAGTAGATATACATGGTTAATAGAGACAATTAGTCTGTGAAAGTTAAAGATAAACAAAACTAAAAGATTAACAATGTGGCTAACATCACATTGCAAGGTTTGGAGACTTTTACCTGATTTAGAAGAAAGATATTTTTTGAAAAAAGAAAGCCTCACAACTAAACTATTAAAATTCCTAAGTTAGAGATTTATTAACATTAGTCTAGCAGCCATTTAAAAAGTTGTAAATTTTAAAAAAGAAAAATGTTTTCAGTTAAGCTATGTGCCACCAGTCAACACATATTAATTTCACATGATACATTAAAGTCAAGTGTATATCTTAAAATCAATGAAATTGTGATTACAATTTAAAAACTTAACTCAAACAAAAATTTTGTTAAAAGACTAATAAAGTTAAAACATTGAAAGCATAGTTTCCTAAAAATACTGTTATTTCTAAATACATAAGAAATCAATTATATAAGGTATCACATCTGTGCCTTCAGTTGTTAACTTTTCATGACTTATTCAAATGTAAGATGGCTGACACTAAAAAAATTTTTGGTAAAGATTTACAGAATGTGTTCCTAAAACAACTTCTCTATTTCAAATGTAAGGATACATAAACAAAAGACTTAAGAGGAAATGTGTAAAAATGGTTCCAACTCTTAATAAATTTAAGTTGAAACCCATCCATCTACCCTACTATAGTTAATTCTGATTATTGAGATGAGATTAAGGCTATGCTGTCTGGATGAAATTTACATAGAATCCAGAAAAACCAGTTAATTTACCCACAAAGACACAGACTGTGAGTCTCAGTGCTTTTTTTTTTTTAAAACTAATCATTAAAAATATAAGTTTTAAAAGATCGTAGGACAGTATAGGATTATAGTACAAAAGATGTCCCAAAATGATTGATAAAAGGATCTTTTGACAGGATTAAAATCAGTCAAAAATACCTATAATTTATAAATTATAAGGAAAAGTGTATAATTTAATGTTATATCAAGTGTAAAAAAAAGGTGTTTATGGGGCTGAGACAGTTTTAACCTACCTCCACTTCATACTAACTAGTGAACAGTTAAGTATATGGAAATGTATACCAGACAGGACTCAGCAGAGAAGGGTCTTGTCACTTGGGTTTGCTAATATGTAATAAAGACTCCCAGTTGTCATGTACCCTTCATCACATATACTAATAAAATCAAAAAGGCTGTTTGAGCAAAAAGGGGGGAAATGGAACTTCATAGAAAATGTTGTTATCATCTTATATTTACCTGTCCTATTGAAAGTTTGAAAAAGAATAAAGAGCATAATTTAAGTTATAGTGAAGTATAATAAAAGTAATAATAATGATGATGATGATAATGATAATAAAAAGGAGCAAACCAGCTCCTATGGTAATATAGAAGGACCCCCTTGACCAAACAATGGTCTGGATTAGCTCAAATTATAAGGCAGAAGAGAGGTTCTGTTTGTATTGTTACAGATAATGGAGAACAATGGATCCCCCTCCAATGGGTCAAGCCTTGCTGACATCCAGGAGCAGATGAAAAGGCTAAAGATCAAAGGAGGGTGGAGAAGAAGAGCACGGAAGCCACAAAACCCCATGACATGGGGGATGGTAAAGGTGCTTGTGGATCAGGCCCAGGCTATGGGGAGAAATCAGGGAATGAAAGTTTATAAACCAGAGGTGTTATTAGTATGCTTAATTACTGCACTCACCCTAAATTCAGCAGCAGCAACTCCAATAAGGAGCCCCGCTACCCACTGGGTGGTTGTACCTAACCCAGGAGGGTTCAGGTTAGAACCTGGGGAACAAAGGAGCCTCAGGTATATACTAACAATTCTCAACTTCTGGGACTGCCAGGCATTCCCCATGATTGGGATGTAATAGGCAATGTACCTTTAGATATCACATTCAACATTACTAAAGGAGATTTACCTATATGCTTTATTCATCCCGACTTCTATAAATCTTACAAGAATAAATTTGGGAAATGCATCCATTGGTAGAAACCCGCTGGATGGGAATTGGGGAAGAAATTTGGTCAAGAAACTGGCTGATGATGGGTTTAGGAGCTGCAAGTAGCTCAGGCCCGATTGCTGGGCCAGATACTTGCAACTATCCCCCCAGCCGCAAGGCAGAAAAGCAACCATGGCCATGGTAAAAGTGCCTCCCTCGGTGGAGATACTTCACCACCCACAACCTTACTGTCATGGGAGGCTCTGAATATCCTATTCCTCAAGATTCTCTCTCTTTCCTTGCTGGCAACCTGAACCTTTCGGATCCTTGCAGCAATACTGAACTTTGCATAAATGAGGATCCAGTGTTGGTCCCTTTTGCTATACGCCTTAAGAATCACTTCTACTGGTACCTCCCACGCTTGGTGCAAGGCTTAAAACCATCAAAACAATGCCACAGCAAAGGTTAAGAGGAACTCTTATACCCTCTTCAAAAGACCATGGACTAACATCAGTGTGCTGGTACTAACTTGTACACAGCCACCCTATGTGTGGTGGGTTTGTTAAGCTTCCTTCGACAGGTTTAGTGTCCGTGGGACAGGATACATAACCTAATGTCTCAATGCTTCTGTGACTGGTTACTCTCACCTTTTCTGGCTTCATCCCTCTGAATTTGCTTTGATTCAGGTTTAGTAAACCATGGACAGACATTGACCCAAGACTGATCATGGACATTGTAGCCTGCTGGCTAGAGCGTCGCAAGCGATTCCTCTTTACAGCCATAGTGTCACTAGTGTCTGTGCTCATGGCCCTAGCTGCAGTCACTGTTATAGCCATCTTTTACCACTCTGAGGTTTTAACAGCCGAACGTGTTAACGACATGCAGCATAATGTTTCAACAATGATCCATGAACTGGCTGAAGGAGAACGTTATCTGCAGAGTGAACTGGATGCATTGCAGGGAGAATTAGACTCTGTATATGGATCTCACCGCTGTTCAACATTTGCTTTTCGTACGCTGTCACTATAATTTTACAATGTTTGTGTTACCTCTAGTACAGATCAGAATCTCAATTATTCAAGGTATCATATTACCTTTGCTCAAAACTGTCAGCTGTTTGCTAAACAAATGCAAGAAGTTGTATCTCATTTGAATAGCTTTGAAGCTATGCCGCTATGTCCGACCGTCCCGTCGTCCCCCCC
>PVHY01031243.1:0-12807 GCA_004024945.1 Uropsilus gracilis
ATATGGAGGGAGGAAGAGGGATCAATTAATTCACAATTGTGACAAATCAATAAAATGAATTAAAAAAAAACTATAGATCAAGTTCCCTAATGAACACAGACACAAAAATTTTAAACAAAATTCTGGCAAAACAAATTCAGTGATGCATAAAAAGCTTTATTCACCATGACCAAGTGGGATTTATCCCAGGTGCACAGAGATAGATTAACATCTGAAAATCAACTAACATAATCCACCACATCAATAAGGAGAAAAAACCATATGATCATGTCAATAGATGCAGAGAAAGCTTGTGATAAAGTCCAACACCCATTCATGATAAAAGCCCTTGAAAATTTTTGAATAAAATGAACATACCTGAACATAATAAAGTCATCTATAATAAACCTAAAGCAAGCATAATCCTAAATGTGGAAAAACTAATATTATTTCAATTAAGATCTGGAACCAGGCAAGGATGTCCACCACTCTCTCCACTAATTTTTAACATTGTACTGGAAAGTCTAGCTAGGACAATAAAGCAAGAGAAAGACATAAAAGAGATACAAATAAGAAAAGAAGAATTGAATCTATCATTATATGCAGATGATATGATTCTCTATTTAGAGAACCAAAAAAAAACCCATAGAAAAACTACTTGAAACAAGAAACACAAAAGTCATTAGCTTTCCTGTATGCAAAAAGTTAATCCAAAGAAGAATTTTTTTTTAAATCCCATTTACCTTTGCACCAAAAACATTTAAATACCTGGGTATAAACCAAACAAAACTTGTGAAAG
Organism: Uropsilus gracilis; assembly: GCA_004024945.1. Lineage (NCBI taxonomy): Eukaryota > Metazoa > Chordata > Mammalia > Eulipotyphla > Talpidae > Uropsilus > Uropsilus gracilis. The sequence goes on from PVHY01031243.1 coordinate 779, forward strand.
AACTTTACAAAGAAAACTTTAAAACACTGCAAAAACATAAAGAAGAAGACATAAGGAAATAGAAAGACATTCCCTACTCATGGATTGGAAGAATTAACATCATCAAAATGGCCATCCTACCAAAAGCAATCTAAAGATTCAATGCAATCCCTATAAAAATCCTAATGGCATTCTTTAAAGAGCTAGAACAAAAATTACTGAAATTCATATGGAATAACAAAAGACCTTGTATATCAAAAAGCCTCCTGACCAAAGAGAGAGAGAGAGAGAGAGAGAGAGAATGGAGGCATTACTATTCCAGACTTCAAATTATACTACAAGGCCACAGCAATTAAAATAGCATGGTATGGGTACAAAAACAATCAGACCAACGGAACAGAATTGAGAGCCCTGAAATAAAAACATACACTTGGTGCTGAGAAAACTGAACTGAGACTTAAAAATTTTTTTAAAAGACAACTGCCTCATACCATGTACAAAAACCAACTCAAAAGTGGATAAAAGACTTAGATGTAAGACCTGAAACCATAAAAAACATAGAGGAAAACTTGGGCAAAACCCTCCATAAGTTACACTTCAGAAATCCATTTCTGAACACAACTACAGCTGAAAGAAAAATGAAGGATAACATAAACAGCTGGGACTACATCAAACTAAAAAGCTTCTGTAATAAACATCCGAGCACAGGTATCCCTTTGTACCCACATTGAGGTCTCTTTTCAGTAGATTCCCAGAAGAGTGATTGCTGGGTCAAATGGTAGCTGCATTTTCATTAGTTTTAGGGTCCTACATACTGCTTTCCATAGCAGTTGGACCAGTTTACATTCCTACCAGCAGAGTAAAAGTGTTCCTTTCTCTCCACATTTGCGCCAGCACTTGTCTATTTTTTGGATGTGGGCCATTCTCATTGGTGTAAGGTGGTATCTCAATGTGGTTTTGATTACTGTTAATGACGTTGAACATTTTTTTATGTGCCTGATGGCCATTGGACTTCCTCTTTGGAAAAGTGTCTTTATAGATCTTCTCCCCATTTTTTATCTGGGTTCTTTGCTCTGTTTTTGTTAAGTTGTATGAGTTCTTTGTGTATCTTTGTTATCAGACCCTTCTCGCTTGTATGGAGGGTGAAAAATTTTTCCCACTCAGTTGGGATTCTTTTAGTTTTTTCTTTTGTCTCTTTTGCTGTACAGTAGCTTTTTAGTTTGATGTAGTTCCAGCTGTTTATGTTTTCCTCATTTTTTTTGCCATCTATGGATGTGGGCAAAAATGGATTTCTGAACTGTAACTCATGAAGGGCTTTGCCCAGGTTTTCCTCTATGTATTTTATGGTTTTGGGTCCTATGTCTAATTCTTTTATCCATTTTGAGTTGTTTGTTGCAGCACTATTTATAATTGCAAGGTCCTGGAAACAACCCAAATACCCCAAGACAGATGACTGATGAAAAAGTTATATACACAATGGAATATTACGCATCAATAAAAAATGACAAATTTGATGCTTTTTTTTGGTAACATGGATGTATCTAGAAGAAAGCATACTAGCAGAAACAAGTTAGAAGGAAAAAGACCCCAGGGACCGCAGGGGGAGACCCCAGGGACCACAATGATGTGAAACATATATATGTATAAATTAATTAAAAAATATTACCCACAAATATATATGTACACTCAATTTTTAAAAATAGAATTAACTTTAAACAAAAAAATAAAAATAAAAAGCTTCTCTACAGCAAAAGAGACAATAGCAAAATAAAAGGAAACCCTCCCATGGTCCTGCTGCATGGGGAACAGTGCCTGAGGGAAGGGATGAGGATTGCAATCAAGACATCAAGACATCTTGGGCAGGAGGGCACAACAGCTTTTCTCTTGATCTGCTGGCCATGAGTTTATTTTTCACACAGCTTTTATACAGTTCATGTAACATATCAGCAACTACAAATGCCTTTTGCTTGAAGTCAGTTTTACTGGGGGCTAGTTTTCTATAGGTATCAGCCTACCCAGGATAGATGGTGATCAGACTTTCTGTAGGATGCCTTTGTTATCTAAACTGATAGTTTACTGGGTTTCCTGATATCTATGCTTAACTTTAATGGTCAAGAGTTTAGTTCCTCATATTTGTGAGGATTTGTTCAGCAGGTAACCTTTTTCTGCCCCCCACATATCCCCCTTTCCTGTTTTATTGACAGTAGGCCTGTCCAAGGGGGAGCATCTCAGCCTCAGGGTTCTTACCCATCATGGGAATCCCCCGGAACTCATGTCTCGAGGGGTCCTGTCTTAGGTTGATACCCCAGGTGATGTCTTCTTTACCCGTCATCAGCCATACTGTCTACAAAGGGTAGTGGTGGCAGAGCTTTAGGCGATGTATCTCACTGGACATGGTGCTCAACATGATGACTAGTGCACACACAGCCCAAGGAGCAATGCACAGAAACAGGACACAAGTCCCGGCAGTGACTACCAGGGGCTTAATCCACCCCAGTGGTGTAAACCAATTAGGTGCTAGCCCATGAATGCTTTTAAGAATGCCTTGAACTGCCAGATCTATATCAGGGCAATTTTGGAGCATGTCTGCAAGATGGTCTGGTGAAGCCACAGCAAGTCTACAGAAAAATTGGGAGTGGGACCATGAATGGCAATAGCGCCAAGGTAAAGAAGCATTTCTGTTAGCAGAAAGCCTAAGACAGTGATGATAAACATCAAGTCTATGCATTTTATCAGTGCAATTGATAGGTGTGGTCAAAGGATACCAAAGTTTAACAGAATAACAACCCTGCAAGTTACCTCCCACCCAGGTGGTGTTGGAAACTCTGACACATCCTGTAACATTGTTATCTCGAGTAAAACAAACTGGGATCCCATGACCCTTTCCGGTACAATTATATAGGATCTTTTGTCTCTCAGTGCCTGTTGGGAGTTCAGGAAGTCCCCAAAGATGGGTTTTGTTGTAGATTTATCACCTCTCTTCCTTCCCAGACCACCAGATGAAAAACGGGCGGGTAGGCAGGTATGTCCACAGTAGGAGAGCTCATGTCATCTAGGTCAGGTTTATCAGGAACAGGGTCAGTAGCAGCCATTGTGCATGGTTTTCTTTTCACACAGGTCATTCCAGGATCCACCAGGCCTCATCAGTTCCCTGGGGAAGAACACAAACATATCCTCGACCCCATAAGCATGGAGTTGGGCCCATTTCAATGACTTGTAAATGGGTCCTTCCACTTAACTTGGGCATACTGAGTTTTGGTGCCTGACTGCCAATGGCGTTTTGCAGCAGACTGACCATTAAATTACCAGGTCTTATGCCTTGTACAGAGCACATGAAGTGCCAATAGATTTGTTGCAAGGATCTGAAAAATTTAGATTGTGCACTTTTGCCATGCCGGCCTTGCCCCTGGGGAAGAACAACAAGTTCCATTTTTGCTATAGGCCCTAATTTTTTCATTAACTACACTTTAACTGAATTTTATCTACTACTCTCATCCAGCAAGCTTATACCAAAAGAATGCAGTCCTTGTTCTAATCTCTGTAGGACTTTAAAAAATTTTTTTAAAATTATTGAGTCTGATATTTTGAGACCCAGTACAAATTGTATTAGGCATATCATTAGTACTTACAGTTTGTAAACTTTCAAATCTTTTTTTTTTTTTATGTATTTTGAACTCAGTCAATCAAACACTTTACTGTTTCCCATGCAACTGGAGTTTTAGGTTTTTGTGTCTTCTTGTCATTTCTGGAATTAGACAGGTTTGACTGGAGGATATAGTCATTGTCCTTTGTTTTCTGTAGTGAGAAAAATAAAAACCTTACCCCCAACCTGTAATTTTTTGCTGGACCAGACCAGTTTGAGCAGCAGGTCCTTTTGCCTTGCCATATGGACTAGCTTAACTTAATTCCTTTTGTATGAATTTTTAATAAGATGAGTTTCACAGATGTTTTTGACTTGTGGACCGCCACTTGAAAAAATGTTAATGAAATCGGGTAGAATAAAAGACTTTCCGACTTTAATTTGAACATACACCTATGCCTGCTTCTCCCTTCGAAGCAGGCTACTAGTAGTTACATTAGTATTCCTCTTTACTTGGACTAGACACACCCATGCCTGCTTCAGCAGGCTGCAAACAGTTAATTAGCATTTTCACTGTTCAGCTTTACCATTGATATGCAAAGGCTAGCCAGCTGCTTCTCAGCTCCCAGCTCCAAAAAATTCAGAAGAAAAAACTTAGAAATACAGTTTAAACTTTACAGTAGTTTGGCCAGGCATGGTGGCTCGTGCCTGTGAGCTTCAGTCTATGAAGTGGCCAGGGCTAGGGATCGTGATTCAAGTCCCGCTTAGGGCTGGTAGTTAGACCTAGTTCCAAAAAAATAGCTGGGTGTGGTAGTGCGCGCCTGTAATCCCAGGTACCTGGGAAGCTGGGGCTGGGGATGGCTTGAGTCCATGGTACCCTGGGCAACAAGAGCCTGCGGTTCCATGGGTAAAAATAGCGAGACCTAGTCTCTAAATAAATAAATAAATAAATAAATAAATAAATAAATAAATAAATAAATAAGTGAAAAATAAACTTTATACTAGTTTGCCTCAATTTACTTTCTTTTAAACTCATGGGTTCTTCCCACCATCCCCAGCCTTCTTAACCAGAATTTTAAGTTAAAGCAAGACTATCAGTGCAGACTAATTTATTTCTAACAAAGTGATATTTTAATTACTCTAAAAGAAACATGTAAATTAAACTTCAATTACTTTAACATTGTGCGAAACCGTTCTCAGCTTTGTCGAAAGTCTTTTCCCCAGATTGCCTAAAAATCCCGAGTATCTCAGTCAGTCCTGATCATCTCACCAAAATCAGCCAGTTAGAGTTTATCTCCAGAGGCTTAAAGACATGTTTCCTTGGCTGCTCCCTTGTCTTCCAGGTTGTCTTCTCCTTGTCCCCCAGGTAGCAGGAACTCCATGGTGCTGGACCAGCAAACTTCACTTTCTTTTTAGGCCTAACCTTTGCAGGACTCCTCCAGACACAAGTTAAACTCAGCAAAACAAACTCTAAAATGGGGTTCAAATCTGCAAACTTCTTAACTGCATTTAGCAGTTAACTAAACATGCTGCCAGCCTGGGCCAGTCAAGGGTTGCAGGCCCCCGGTGGCCACATGGCCAAGCTCACATAGCTTACATCTTTACTCTACAAGATGGCTGATTTCCATCTCTCCTCCATTAAATCTCTCTCTTTCCGATATCCATATTGCCTCTGAATCAAATCCTTCTCTTAGTTTCCGCACCCTTTATATATCCTCATTTCCCACCTTCCAGGAAACCTGCTTCACCTTGACCATTTTACTTCTTTCTCCCCCTGCATCTCCCTGAAGGGAAATTCCAACTAAGGTCATTCTCACATTTTAGCAACTGTCCTTGAAATCTGCAATCTTAAACAGGAGACAGTGGGGGGGGGGGTAGCACACCCTATCATTCCCACTCTGATCTTTAAAAAAAATTTATATCTACAAAAATAAACTCTAAAACAAACCCAGTTCTCAATTCAACTTGCAAATACAATATGCACACCAGGCAAAACATTCAGTTATGTCATTAACAGTCAAAGTATGCATCAAAGCAATATCGATTTTAACACATGAAACATGCAGTTACATCAATACCAGTTAAACCATTTATCAAACCACTATCCATTTAAAAACAGTCAGGCAAAACTTCTGTTACAATTAAGCAAAACTGCAATACCCCTAGGCAAAAACACAAGACTACAATATTAGCCAGTACACACATCATTTCATGAAATGGGCATTTGCCAATTATTAAGCATCCAAGAAGGAAAAACCAAGTCATGTAACCTGTGGAACACAAAGGTCCCAACTTCATTTAGACTGTCGTGGCTGCATAAATCTTTAATCTATACTGAGTAGTTTACTACTTTTTCCTGAATTTCCAAACTTTCAGCAAATCTGGCTTTTTAAATACATACTGGATTTTGCCAGGCAAATTTACATTAAACTTATCACTTTCCTCTTTACCAATTAACCATTCTGGTGTAAGCAAGCACTTTATCCTAGACACATATCCTATATGCACATAGGGCTTTGCACTGCATGTCCACAGAATCCCCATAAAGAGGCACATTACACAACCTGTCCATCTCAGATCCATGTCTGCACTTTACCATAGTTAACTTTACCATCTACCTTTTGACTGTAGGCTGTTAAGGTAATTAACAAAAGGGTTTTATTCCCCTGGGTTAATTAACCAGAGGATGGCAGCCCCTGGGGTCGCCATCTGAAACAGGACTACCACCAAGGGACTTTTTAACTTAACTTGAAACACATACAGGCCTGCTTTTCTCTATGAAGGAGGCTACAAACTGTTACATTAACAATGCCTTTACCTTTAACTTTAACTGGATACACCTATCTGCCTGCTTCTCTCTCTGAAGGCAGGCTACAAGCCATTGTCACTTTTGTTGGTAATTAAGTCAGAATTTTTTGGAGAAACTAAATTACATTTTTTTACTTGGAATGGCTGTTGGCAGTTTTTTAGGGAATATTACAGTTTCCTCAATGGTAGTTAGATTAATGTTAGTACATGACATTTGAGAGCACCAATAACTTTAGCATTTACCTTTTAACAAATTGACATTACCAAAGGATTAGCTCTTTTATATTTTTATTTTATCTTTTATGACTTTTAATATGCATTGTATTACTGTATAGGCCAAACAACATTCAAGTTTTAAATGTATTGTCTGTTTTTTTTAGAGTTTAATATTTATTTTTTACTAAATTAATTTACTAAATTAATATATCTTTTACTAAATTTAAATTTGTAAATGTTAGTATTATTATATATTTTAACTTAATTGTATGCATTACTATATGCACATTTAGCTTTAATTATTTTGTGTAAAAACTATCCATTATTAGAACAACAAAAAATATTTAATTTTAAAATAATTATAGTGACCCAAATTTAAAGTTATCTAAATGAACATTTTTACTTGATTGTATATATATTTTATTATTACTTATATATTTTATTATTACTGTTTATAGTACCCATAATTTTTTTTGGTTTTTTTTTTTTTTTTTGGTAGTTTAAACTGACTGGTCAGTTATCCATTGTATTGGGATAGGCTTAAGTGGAAAGAATTTTTATGACTTTAATGATGTCCATTAGAATTGTTCACTAGTGAGCACAAAATTAAGCTGACCTTTAAATCACATTTTAAACATCTTTTTATACTGGATGCAAGGACTTTTTATATCCTTTTTATACTGGATGCAAAATGTATGTGTTACCACATTTTCTTTTAAAATTTATGAAAGATAGCTGCAGTTAGTTGACTTTAACCATCTTAGAAAAAAATTTGTTAATTATTACCAAAAAAATTTTAACGATCATAATGGCCACAGGCCTTTAAAAGTTATTTTTTAATGATTAACCTTTTATGTGGTTTGTTTTAAGTCTTTTTACTTAGAATGTATCCTTACTACTTTTTCCCTTTTTTTTTCCAGAGAGGCAGTGTTAGGATAAACTTAATCTTATCTTAAAAACTAGAGTGAATGATGTTAGGACAGACTATCAATCTTTGACTAGAAATGTTTCTTGTATTGATTAATTTTACCTTAGAATTAGCTCTATCATACTGTAAAATAAATTATCAGACTGTAAATTAAAACATTTTTGGCTTTTTTATTTTGGTGTTTTTTGTTTTGTTTTACTAACTTGTATACTTTATCACAACATTGCGGGAAATTTTCATTAACATTTTTTTGAGTTTTATTTTCTTTTAGAATGTGCTGCCATTTGTTACTAGCAGGTTGTCTCTTGATCAGAAAGGACTTAGTTTTTTAGAGACTTTTTGGTAAATTATTTTACTTAACTATGTCAGACAGCTTTTTTTTTAGTTATATTAAGATCATCATTAATTTTTTTTACAGTTTTTTAAATGTTGTAGTCATAGTAAGTTCATAACCATCTCAGGTATTGTTGATCTGATAAGATTACTTAAAGTTCTCCAGGCCCAGGAGCTCGGAAGCTACATGGCAGGATTTTAAATACCAGCATGATACTGAAACAGGGTGACCTGAAGCACTTTTACCTTCACTTTAACACATACAGGCCTGCTTCTCTCTACAAAGCAGGCTAAAAGCAGTTCCTTTGCATCTACACTGTACCTTCCTACTACTGATATGCAAACATCAGCTACCAGCTTCTCTCTGCTTTCTTTCCCTCTTTCAGACCTAAAAAGAAAAACTTAGAAAACAGTTTAAACTCTCCACTCGTGGGTTCTTACCACCATCCCCAGCCTTCTCAACCAAAATACCAAACCAATGCAAGACTATCAGTGCAGACTATTTTATTTCTAACAAAGTGACCCTCTAATTACTACAAAAGAAAACATGTAAGACTCAGATTACTTTAACATTGTCCAAAACCTTTCTCAGCATTGTCCAAAGTCCTTTCCCTAGATTGCCCAAATATCCTCAGTCTCTCAGTCCTAATCATCTCACCAATGTCCAGTTAGAGTTCATCTCCCGATGCTTGAAGACATGTTCCTTTGACTGCTCCCTTGGCTTGCTCCTCCTTGTCTTCCACGCTGTGTTCTCCTTGTCTCCTTCAGGTAGCGGGAACTTCATGGTACTAGACCCAGCCAAGTTCACTTTCTTTTCTGTGGGAGCTGACCTGGAGATGGGGGACCCATCCCGCAGGGGGAATGTGTCAGGAGCTGACCTGCATTTCAGGGGACCCTTGTGGCTTAAGCTCCCAGACCCCAGACGGTGGAGTTGCTGAGGTCATGTTCTGCATGATTGACTAAAAAACAATTCTAAGGAGCCCTACAGTCAGACTGTTCCTGTAAAACTGAGAGAACAATTCCTATTAACCCTGGTAAACTTTTGGTGAAGGGATAAGAAATCCTTTAGTGACACACCTAAGGTAATGAAACCTGATAAAGTAGATGACCTTGTAGACAAGTAACAATTGTAGTGATCATTAACCAGTCTAGCTATCATAGGTTTAAAATAGATGATTGTCTTAAAATGCTTTTGAAAAAATTATGTCTTAGTTAAAATGTTTAATGTTCACCTAAGATAAAATCTGTTAAAATAACTACTGCATGTACTCATAAAATGTTGATGTAATCATTTCAAACACTATATATACCCACTAAAAGCCCAAATAAAACGCAGCAGGTTCATTGCCTCTTGAGTGGTGTGTCTGTTTGCCTCGCCGACCCTGTGCCTCTCCTGCTCCAGCTGAGCCCTGGTTCCCCGCGGTCCATTCTCTTGATTGACCAGTACGTGGCACTTTTCAGGCCTGTCTTTTGCGCGGCCTCTCGCAAACACAAGTTAAACTCAGCAAAACAAACTCCAACACGGAGGTCTAATCTGAAAACTCCTTAACTGCATTCAGCACCCATGCTGCCAGCCCAGGCCAGCCAAGGGTTGGAGGCCCCCAGTGGCCACATGGCCAAGCTCACATGGCTCACATCTTTACAAGATGGCCGATTCCCATCTCTTCTCCATTGAACTTCTCTCTCTATCCGATCTCCATATTGGAATCTGAATCAAATCCTTCTCTTTGTTTCCACACCCTTTATATATTCTCATTTCCTGCCTTCCAGGAAACCTATTTCACCTTGACCATTTCACTTCTTTCTCCCCCTGCATCTCCCTGAAGAGAAATTCCAACTAAGGTCATTCTCACATTTTAGCATCTGTCCTCGAAATCTGCACTCTTAAACAGGACAATGGCGGGGGGGGGGGGGACACCCTATCAATACTGGAAAGAAAAAATGCTAGCTCTGGGTGATCTCTTACACTCTCCCAGATGCCAAAGTTTATTAAGCCATGTTTCCCTAGTTTAGGGTAACATTTTAAGAAAAATTATAACCTATTTTTTATATCCCCTTCAGAATACTTATCATCTCTTGGCATTTCACATCTACCATATTACCTTTATGATATGGTCATCTCCCTTGAGCCCCTGAAACCTTAATTTCTCTCTGTCTTATCATGAAAGTCAATCTTTTGTGCAAACATTTCTTTTCTCCCTTTGTTTCCCATTCTACTACCTTGAAACTCCTCTGCTTACCTCTCAACTTACTTGCAGTACTGCCTGAACTCTGTGGAGGTCCTTCACCAGGTCCTTCGTAGTCAGGTCCCTGTTCCGGGCACCACTTCCCGCGGTCCTGCCATGTGGGGAATGGTGCCAGAGGGAAGGGGTGAGGATTGTAATCAAGACATCAAGACCACGGACACCCGCCCACACTGTGCACGCACAGGTTAGCCGCCGGAGGTCACCGTGCCGGCTCCAGGCTTTTGGGAGGGACCCCTTCGCCGTGCCACCCTCTCCGCCATCCCTGGGAGCCAACCCCCGCAGCCAGGTTCCTCTGGAAAACCGCCTACACTGCGCATGCACAGGTTAGCCGCCAGAGGTCACCGCACCAGCTCCAGGCTTTTGGGAGGGACCCCTTTGCCATGCCGCCCTCTCCGCCATCTCTGGGCGCCAACCCCCGCAGCCAGGTTCCTCCAGAAACCCGCCCACACTGCACACGCACAGGTTAGCTGCCAGAGGTCACCGCGCCGGCTCCAGGCTTTTGGGAGGGACCCCATTGCTGTGCAGCCCTCTCCGCTATCCCTGGGAGCCAACCCCTGCAGCCAGGTTCCTCCGGAAACCTGCCCACACTGCGCACCCACAGGTTAGCTGCTGGAGGTCAGTGGCGCCAGTTCCAGACCCCTGGGAGGGACCCATTTGCCATGCCGCCCTCTCCACCATCTCTGGGAGCCAACCCCTGCAGCCAGGTTCCTCCAGAAACCCGCCCACACTGCACATGCACAGGTTAGCTGCTAGAGGTCAGTGGCACCGGTGTCGCATGAGGCACCGGTGCAAATTACTAAATAAACTAAAGTACAGATCTACTTTCAATCTGGAATACACTCCCATCAACATGCCAACCAACACAAGATCCATGGTTTCTCAATATGTAGAACAGGTTCGAAAGCAAAACACAGTAAGGAAAAAAACTTTAAACATGCAAGCAAGCCCTACAGGAAGTAATCCATCGCCAACAAAGAAAGGACAATCTACAGAAAACATCAAAGAAATGATTTGCATCTCAGAAGAAGATTCCTCTATCAACATGTTAAATGCACTCCAACAATTAAGAGAAGAATTAGAAAAAAAGGACAACAGTATGTAGAAGCAATTAATGCACTAAGGGAAAAAGTAGAAACATATAAAAAAGAAAGCATCAATATGCATAACCTAATCAATGAACTAAGGAATGAAAATGAATCCTTAAAATTGAAATTGATGAGAGACTCAAGATTTAAAGGTTGCAATAGATGAGCTCAAAAACTCACAGGAAAACCATGGCAGTAGAATAGATGAAATAGAGGAACGAATCAGCACACTTGAGGATACAGAAATAGAGAGGACAAAGAAAGAAAAAGAGAGAGAGAAACAAAGTAGGAGGACTGAAGACAAGCTCAGAGATATGTCAGACTCCTTAAGAAAAAGAAACATAAGAGTAATAGGAATCTCAGAAGGAGAGGAGACAGTTATGGGAACTGAAAGGCTGTTCAAAACAATAATAGAGGAGAACTTCCCAAATCTGAAGAAGGAAATAAATATAGACATACAGGAAGCAAAAAGGACACCAAACTACTTTAATGAAAGAAAAGCCACAGCAAGACACATGATCATAAAACTTTCTAGAACCCAAGATAAGGAAAAAATAATGAGAATGGCTAGAGAAAAGAAACAGATAACCTACAAAGGAAAATCCATTAGACTGAACTCAGATTTTTCTGAAGAGACACTCCAGGCAAGGAGAGAATGGAGCCACATCTACAAAAAACTCCAAGAAAAAATGTGTCAGCCAAGAATACTCAACCCTGCAAAGCTATCCTTCTACGAAGGAAAAATTAGAACCTTCTCCGACAAGCAAAGTCTCCAGAAATTTGCTACCACTAAACCCCCACTCCAAGAAATTTTGCAGGAGGCCTCAAGACCAAAGCCATAAGAAGATCAAATA
>PVHY01031244.1:0-12797 GCA_004024945.1 Uropsilus gracilis
CGAGGCCGGGCGGGCGGGGCGAGGCCGGGCGGGCGGGGCGAGGCCGGGCGGGCGGGGCGAGGCCGGGCGGGCGGGGCGAGGCCGGGCGGGCGGGGCGAGGCCGGGCGGGCGGGGCGAGGCCGGGCGGGCGGGGCGAGGCCGGGCGGGCGGGGCGAGGCCGGGCGGGCGGGGCGAGGCCGGGCGGGCGGGGCGGGCGGGAGTCCAGTCAGCCCCGCCCCGCAGCGGGCTGTGGGAGCCGGCCGAGCTTGGCTCCGCCCCCTTTCCCACTTGAGCGTGCGTGCTTCGGACACGTACGGCCAATCAGCAGAAAAGGAGCGGCCGTGAGAGACACCCAGTCGGTCCAATCACCGATGAGTCCGGAGAGCTGGTCTGCGCCCGGGCCAATGACGGCGCGGGGCGGTACTTGGGCGGCGACGGTCACCTGATCCGCGGCGGCAGTGGAGACCGAGGCCGTGAGACCGAGGCTGTGATGGCGGCGACTGCGGCGGCTCGGGTGCCGGCTGGAAGGCGGCGGGCCCCGGAGCTCTGGCAGATGCCGTGGCTGCCGCTGGTGCTCGTGGCGGCGGCGGCGGCGGCGGCGGAGCAGCAGCAGGTGCCGCTGGTGCTGTGGTCGAGCGACCGGTGAGCGGGGCGGGCCGGTCCGGGCGGGCTGCGCCCCTCGCCGCGCCGGCGGCGTTGCTGCGCTCGCCTAGCTCCGAGATTGTCCGCGGCGAGGCCCAGAGGGGGGCCGTCGAACGCTCGGTGGCGCGTAGCGCGTGGGCCGCCGTAGAACTCCCAGCCTCAGGCGTCAGGCTGGAGTCCATGGGCGTCGGTGTCCAGCCCTGCGCCCCCGCTTGACAGCACCCGCTCCTGTCCCCCGCCAGGGACCTGTGGGCGCCTGCCGCCGACGCTCACGAGGGCCACATCACCAACGACATCCAGCTCTCTGCCTACTTGGACCCCGCCCTGGAGCTGGGCCCCCGCAACGTGCTGCTGTTCCTGCAGGACAAGGTGCGCCTCTCCCAGCCCTTTCCCTGCGCAGCGGCAGCGGCAGGGAGGTGGGCCCCTGCCCCCAGGACACAGGCCCATTCCCCTGAGGCGGCTTGGGTGACCTTGCTCCAGCGCTAGGGAGGTGTGGCTTCTCTCCGGGGAAGGTCTGTGGGAAAAGTTCATTGGGAATGGTGAGCCCCGAATGCCACTGATGAGATGCAGGGATCAGAGGCCAGGTGCCTATTGAGTGGCGCACAGTTAGCTGACCTGCTCTTCACGGACCCTCTTTACGGATGAAAAGACTGCATCCCCCGGGAGAGTAAGTGCCAAGGTCACACAGCCTGTGGATGGGTGGCAGAGTTGCCAGTCTAGGTTTAATGATCCTGATTGAACGAATTGAAAAATGATCGTTTCTTGCGGTCACTGCGTGGAGCTGATGTCGTTGTCTGGGTTTGCCTGCCAAGGAAACAGGCTTGGAGAGGTGCAGAGCCTGGCTGAAGCCCCCTCAGAGTGTACGCGGCACCTCCGGTTCCAGCCTTAATCTGCCAGCGCCCCCCTCCCCGGAGCTGGTGTGTTTGTAACCAGCACAGGGCCTTCCCCTCGTGCTCCGGCCATGTGGCTGCAGTTGTCCCGGCAGTGAATGTTCTAGTCAGATGGGAACTTAGCTCTAGTTCTGCTGCTTCTCAGCTTTGGGGACATGAAGCAATTCTCCACCGCCAGCCTCTCTGTCTGTAAAATGAAGACTCCACCCGCGGCAGCGGACTCTGTGGCGCAATTTCCAGAACCCGCACATCTTGCCAGGGTCCCCTGTCTTGTGGCATCCATCCGTTCATTCATTTGCCTGCCCCGGCCTGGCTACTGTCAAGTGGTGGGGACAGAGCAGGGAGGAGACTTGACCCAAGCGCCTACCCTGAGGAAGTTGACATCTCCTGGGGCCGGGGAAGTGCGCTGTGCGGACATGTCGCGCCCTGCGGACATGTCCCCGACTGGGCTGAGGAGAAGGAGGAAGCAGGCTAAGGGGGCACAGTGACTCAGGCAAGGGCTCTCGGAACAGGGGAGATCTCGCCCGCTCTAGCTGGAGGGAGGGAGCCTCGTGGCTGTGGGAGGAAGTCTGTCCCCGTCAGTAGGAGCAGCGGGTGCAAACGCCCTGGGCAAGCAGTGCCCTTGGTGAAGCTGAGAAGGAGCTGGTGGCACGGGGTGTAGCGGGTCAGAGCGAGGGCCGGGAGACGAGGGGAAAGGCTCGTTGCTGTCTCTGGACGTGATGGGAAGCTTTGGGCCAGGAGAACCCAGGTAGCCGAGCTGGTCGAAGGGTCCTGTCCGGAGGGGGAGGAGGCCAGGCACGCGTGTGTGCTAAACAGAGCGAGCTGGGGGGAGCCGGGTGAGGTGGCCTCCGGACCTAACCGGGAGAAGCCGGAGGAAGCCAGAGGAAGCCAGGGTTGGGGTGGAGGGGCAGGAGAGGTGGAGGGCACCTCTAGGTTGTGGAGGAAAGGGGCGGTGGGAGGCTTGCTGTGTCCAGAGAGCTCCAGACTTCGGCGCTTCCTCTGGCGAGACGCCAGCCCCGCCCCGCTCCCTCTGCCTGTCGGGACAGGCGCTCCTGTCTCTGACCAGGGGCCGGTCCAGACTGGACAGAGGTGGTGCAAGCCCCTTTACAGCCACTTCCGTCCATGCAGCGAACACGCCTGGCTGCCGCTGCCTCCCCGCTGCCCCGCCCGCCCCAGCTCCAGCCCGGCTTCCCGCTTCCCTCCTGGTTGCTTCGTCTGCAGTCAGGCAGCCGCTGACTCTTACTCCTGAGCTGACCACAAGTCAGCTGCCCGCACATTTCCTCCCGGCCCCGTGACCGCCTTCCTGCAGGGAGGGGAGGGCGATACGGAGATGGAACTTTCCACCCCCTGCCCACCATCAGGCTCACCCCTGTTCGCTCTTGGCCAGGCCGAGTCTGACTAAGGGAGATGCTGCTGGCCCCGAGAGCGCGCGCAGAAGGCGCCTGGGCCATCGGCCCGGCTTGCTGAGGCTGGCTCCCCTCTTCCTTGCAGCTGAGCGTCGAGGACTTCACGGCCTACGGCGGCGTGTTCGGGAACAAGCAGGACAGCGCCTTCTCTAACCTGGAGGTGAGAGTCCTCTCCCAGCCGGGCTGGCGCCGTGCGCACCCCGCCCCGGCACCGCGGCAACGTAGCCACGCTGCCATGGGGTGGAAGGGCCCGAGAGCTGGGGGTCAGGGGCTGGGCCATGGGGTGTTCGCTTTCCGGCCGGGAATGGGACCCTGGCGGAGAGGTTTGGGGGGTCTGGCCAGGCCCAACCGTCCCTCGCTCATTCACCCTCCGGTCTGTCCCCAAACGCAGAATGCCTTGGAGCTGGCACCCTCGTCGCTGGTGCTTCCCGCCGTGGACTGGTACGCAGCGAGCACGCTGACCTCCTACCTGCAGGAGAAGCTCGGGGCGAGCCCGCTGCATGTGGACCTGGCCACCCTGCGGGAGCTGAGGCTCAACGCCAGCCTGCCCGCCCTGCTGCTCATCCACCTGCCCTACACAGCCAGGTACGGCCCAGCCTCCCGCCTGGAGCCCCAGGCTCCGCTCCCACTGCTCAGCCCAGACAAGAGCCCTCCCGACCGGCACCTTCAAGTCTTTGCAGAAGCGGCCGCCGGGGCCTGTGGAGCTGCAACCCAGGGGCCAGCGTCTGGCACTGAGCTGCACTTGTTAGGCCTCCAGAGACGAGCCCCACCGGGGCCCTGCTGGTGGGGGGCGATGCTTCTAGCCAGGCCCCTTATGGGGAGGGGGAGGACGGAGGCCAGAGCAGGACTTTGAAGGAGAGGCAGGAGAAAGGGATTCCAGTGGCGCGATGGGGTGAGCAGAGGTGTGGGGGACTGGCTGCTGCCCAGTCTTCAGAGCCCCCCAGCCTGAGGATGGCCCGGAGTGAGGTGCTGCCACAGAGGCTGCTGGGAGGTTGGCCTGGGTGGCTGAGGCGGCTTCAGCACTGGGTCTCTTCTGCAGCTCGGGTCTGATGGCACCGAGAGAAGTCCTCACGGGCAACGGTGAGTGGGGTGGTGGAGGGTGCGTGTTCCCCGTCCGCCTCCAGCCCTTGGCCCCGAGAGCCGGCCTCAGCCCCACCTCACCTGCAGGGCGGGCCCCAGGTTCTTGAGGTCAGCTGGCAGCTGAGCAGGACATGCTGCCTCCCAGGTCCCCCCGCCCCAGGCCCTGCCTGGCTGAAGTGCTGGGCTGTCGGGGGCCTCCCCGGGAGCCTGCGGCGTGTGGCTGCTTGGCTTTGACGTTAACACGCCGGCAACATCACGCCAGCAACGTGAA
Source organism: Uropsilus gracilis (assembly GCA_004024945.1). Lineage (NCBI taxonomy): Eukaryota > Metazoa > Chordata > Mammalia > Eulipotyphla > Talpidae > Uropsilus > Uropsilus gracilis. The sequence goes on from PVHY01031244.1 coordinate 4,269, forward strand.
AATACAGCCCTCAGGACCTGTCCTTCCACTGGAGGGTGGTCGCTCCTCCAAGAGAGGTCGCCGGCTACCTTCTGCGGAGGCCGTGGGGCTTTCGACATCTGTCTTGTCCCGCGTAGTTAGGTCTCGGCTCCAGGGAGTCGAGACAGGCCACAGGTGTCCCAGGGGTGGCTGGGGCGGGCGGGCGGGATGAGAGCTGGCTGCCGAGATGGAGCTGTGAAGGCGTAAGGCCAGGTACCGGCGGAAGTGGGGGGAGCCTACTCTGGGGTGTCCGTGTCTGCTGCTTGGGACTAGCCTGAGGCTAGCGGTGGCGCCACGGTGACCCAGCGGCGTGATCCCGTTGAGTGTTGTCGACAGACGGGTGCGAGGAGCCGCGTCACCGTCTGCTCTCCCGTTGCCCCTAGATGAGGTCATCGGGCAGGTGCTGAGCACGGTCAAGTCCGAAGATGTCCCGTACACGGCAGCCCTCACGGCGGTTCGCCCTTCCCGGGTGCGCATCCCTCTGCCCGGGCCCCGGGAGGTGTGGCCTGGGCTGCAGGGCGCGTCTGCCTGGACCGGGGGTGTTGGGCTGACACTGGGGCGTGAGGCCCGATGGTGGCAGCCTGATGGGCGGGCGGCCCTGGGCACTAAGTCCATGTGTTCGGAACTTGGGGGGCGGGGCTCGCACTGAGGCTCAGGGCGGGCAGTAGAGGGACCGTGGAGGGGGAGAGGCTGCGGGGGACGGGAGGCAGGCCCTGGGCTCGGGGGTGAGAGAAGGCTTGGCTCTTCCCGCAGGTGGCCCGCGACGCCGCTGTGGTGGCTGGGGGGCTGGGTCGCCAGCTGCTGCAGAGACAGTCCGAGCCGGTGGTGACCCACCCCCCTGTCAGCTACAATGACACTGCTCCCCGGATCCTGTTCTGGGCCCAGAACTTCTCGGTGGCATACAAGGACCAGTGGCAGGACCTGACCTCCGTCACCTTTGGAGTCCAGGGCCTCAACATGACCGGCTCCTTCTGGAACGACTCCGTTGCCGGGTAGGGGTGACGTGCCCTTCCTCCCCCAGCAACCTCAGGGGCGACTGGTCGAGGGTGCACGTCCCCCAGGCCTGAGAGTGCTGGGCCTCTCGCCCTGTCCCCATGTGGCCGGAGCCCTTCCCTGACGTGCAGAGCCACGCCTGGGCGGCCCGGGAACCCCAGAAGGAGCTGAAAGGCGGGCGCAGGGGGAGCAGCGCTCAGGCAGAGGGCCCCTGGGGCTGTCCTGACTTCGGGTGTGACAGGCCTCACTTTTCCCCTCTGTCAAGGGGAGCTGCTGCCTCCTTCGGAGTCTGAGAAGGGCCAAGGCGCTCCCTCTAAGTCGCTCTGCCCCTCCAGAGCCTCACCCGTTGCGTCTCCCCTGCCCGCAGGTTGGCGCTAACCTACGAACAGATCTTTGGCACCACGGTGACGTTCAGGTGAGTCCAGGGCGTGGTCAGATGCGGGTGGCCGGCGTGGCCGCGACAGCTGCGGCCGCCTGCCACCCCTTGGCTGCCCCCAGGTTCGTGCTGGCCAGCCGCTTCTACCCGGTGTCCGCCCGGCGCTGGTTCACCATGGAGCGTCTGGAGATCCACAGCAACGGCTCCGTGGTCTCCTTCAACGCCTCCCGGGTCACGGGGCCCAGCATCTACTCCTTCCACTGCGAGTACGTCAGCAGCCTGAGCCAGCACGGCAGCCTCCTGGTGCCCGGCGCGCAGCCCTCCCTCTGGCAGATAAGCCTGCGGGACTTCCAGGTACGGGAAGGGCCTGCGCCTGCCGGCCCCAGGCGAGGCCTGGCGGGCTCGGGCTCGTCCGGGTTTGGCTGGGACTTGGGGATGGGTCGAGTGCCTCGCTGGAGGTGGGGGCGCCCCAGCCCTTCCCAGACCCCCCATCCGTGTGGGGCCCTGCAGTCCTTCCTGAGCCGTGCCTGTGTCCCCTAGATCCAGGCCTTCAACGTGAGCGGCGAGCAGTTCTCCTACGCCAGCGACTGTGCCGGCTTCTTCTCCCCGGGCATCTGGATGGGGCTGCTCACCTCCCTGTTCATGCTCTTCATCTTCACCTACGGCCTGCACATGATCCTCGGCCTCAAGACCATGGACCGCTTCGACGACCACAAGGGCCCCTCCATCTCTTTGACCCAGATTGTGTGACCCCGCATCCCTCGGGGCTGGGGGGCCCGAGGGGGTCCAGGTTGTCATTTTCCCACCTTGAGGCATGCGGGACCCAGGGCTTCCCCTCCTCCCATAGTAGCATGAACCTCGAGCTCCTCCCAGCCTGCCTTGTTCCCTGTTCTTCCCGCTGAGGGGCTTCCCTGGGGCTGCGGCCCCCACCCATGAGGTGTACATAATTGTGCTTGGCTAGTAGGCCACACTCCCAGGCCCTGTCCTCAGAGGGGCGGCTCTCCTCTCCATATTTATTCTCATCTGCCCTCACCCCTCGCTGTTCATAGTGCTGTTGTGTGGCCCATGCTCCCTCCCCGCTCCAGGGCTCCGGGCTCCTCTGGTGCTGAGGACCTGCGGTTCCCTCAGTGGGGGCTGTGGAAGCACTAGGTAGCTGTCTGTCCTGCCTGGCTGTCCTAGCGTCTGTCTCTGGCCTGAGAAGGAAGGGGCTTCGGAGGCTGGTGGGCTGGGGGTGAGCGCTGTGTCTCGGCATGTTCCGCCGGGGTTTCCTTCCTAATAAAATAAAGACGGGTCGCCATGCTCAGGCCTCTTGTCACTCATTTCCGAGGGGGGCGCCGGAGGAGGCGCCGGGCCAGGGCGGTGTGGGGGGGGCGCCGGTCGCAGCCACCCGGCCGGGGCCAACGGGCGGGGGCAGGCCCAGGTCCCGGGCCCGCGCGGCCCGCCTGGGGGCCGCCCCCGACTGCCGCTGCCGACTGCCGCAGCGGCGCGCGCCCGAGCCTCCCGGGGGGCGGGGCGGGGCGCGCGACTCCCGCGCACGGATCCCTCGCGGCCGCAGTACCGGGCCGCCCCGCCCCCCCCGCCCACCCCGCCCCGCGCGGCCCTCGGGGCCCACGGCGAGCGGCGTCCCCCGCGGAGCCGCGCTGGGGCCGGGATTCGGGCTTCGCGGCCCTCCGGGGCGGGGTCGGGGCGGCGGCAGGCGCGGCCGCGCGCGCCCGGGCGTGGGGCGGGGCGGGACTCTTTGACGCGGCGGAGGGGTCGGGAGCGGAGGCGCCGCCATCTTTGGTCCAGTGCGGCGGCGGCGGCGGCGGCGGCGGCGGCGGCGGCTGCGGTGAAGGAGGAGGAGGAGGAGCCGAGCGGGCGCTGCCACCGAGGCCTGACCATGGACGAGGAATACGACGTGATCGTGCTGGGCACCGGCCTCACCGTAAGTGCGGTCTCGGCGCCCGGGGCCCCGCATCATCCCGGCCCGCGCCGGGAGGCCGGCCACGGCCACCTGCCCCAGCCTGTTGTCACGGCCGCCCGGGCGCTGGGCTCCCGAAAAGAGCCGGCGCCCCCCGCCTCCGCGCTCCTGCCGCGAGCCTCGGCCCACCGCCGGGGCCTCGTCTCCCGGCAGCCACCCGTGTCCTGCCGCCCCCTCAACTCCCGGATCCCAGGCCCCTCCCGCCCGCCGGGGCCGGAAAACGCACCCCCATCTGCCCGATACCCCTCCTCCCCCCGGCGCCGCCCGCGCGCCCCGCACCCATCGGCCGCCCTCCGCGCCGGCTCATCTTCCCCCATCTCACGCCCAGCCTGGTGGGGGTGGGGGTCCAAGGACCTCGGATGGGGGTCCTGGCCAGGGTGGGCCCTCCGTCTGCCTCTCCGGCCCGCTGCTGGGGCCAGGGGAAGCCAGGGAATGTTCCAGAAGGAGCAGCGGGGGGGGGGGGGTAGTCACCACCTTCCGCTACCCCACCCAGATTTCCCATGGAGACCTCAGGCTGAGTAGTATCTGCAGCCTTTGTCCTTGGGCTGGTGACAGTCACCGGTGAGGGTGTTTATCGTCCCCCTGCCTCAAAACCCTGTTGCGGCGCTCCCCGGGGAGATGCACCCCCCCCCAGGGCCACAGGAGCCCCTCCCGTGTAGAGACGAAGGCAGGTGGGGGCTCCAGCCTGATGGCGGCAGCATGCCAGGGTGGGGCTGCCCTGCCGTGGGAACTGATGGTCGTCTCCGGCGGCCGCCTGGGCTGTCGTGCAGAGCGCCGCTGTGCCTCATTGTGTGTGTGTGTTGTCTGCCTGGGCGCGGGCTTTTCCTGGCGCTCTGGCCGCCCGCCGGCGCACCCTTCTTGTGTGAAGGTCCTTCTGTCTCTTCCTTCTGTCTTCTGTCCTTCTGTCTCTTCCTCGGCACCCCTGTTCGTCCTCAGTCCTTGCCTGGCCAGTGCAAGTGCTCACCCCCAGTTTTTGGGGAGGAGCCGGGCGGGTGGAAGGAGCTGTCCACCGGGGCGGGGTGCTGATTTTGCTCTCGCCCGCTGGGTGCGGGAACAGAGCGGAACAGAGCGCGCGCGCCGGGGGCACCGGGGTCGCGGGCAGCCGGGAGCGCAGTGACCGCTGCCCCTTCCCCAGGAATGCATCCTGTCGGGCATCATGTCCGTGAACGGGAAGAAGGTGCTGCACATGGACCGGAACCCCTACTACGGGGGGGAGAGCTCCTCCATCACACCCCTGGAGGAGGTGAGGCCGCCTGGGTCCCACCTTCCCTCCCCATATGAAGCTGCTCCCCAGGGTTTGGGGGGGCGCGGGGCGGGGCGGGAGGAGGCGGTCCTTGAGGTGCCCCTCTGTCTTCTTTCCGTGTCTGCAGCTCTACAAGCGTTTTCAGCTGCTGGAGGGCCCCCCTGAGGCCATGGGCCGGGGCCGGGACTGGAATGTTGACCTGATCCCTAAGTTCCTCATGGCCAACGGTGAGGGGATGGAGGCGGGGCCCGTCAGGGGGACACCAGAGCAGAGCTAGGGTCAGCCGGAGCTTCTGGAGGGAACCACGCTGACACTGCTTCCGTTCCCCTCCACCTCCCCACAGGGCAGCTGGTAAAGATGCTGCTGTATACGGAGGTGACACGCTACCTGGATTTCAAGGTGGTGGAGGGCAGCTTCGTCTACAAGGGTGGCAAGATCTACAAAGTGCCATCCACCGAGACTGAAGCCTTGGCATCCAGTGAGTGCAGGTCTCCTGAGCCAGAGTCACAGGGGGCGGTGGCCAGGGCATGATGCCCCTGGCCCAAGGTCACAGTCCTCATGCAGCGCGGGAAGCCCCTGCTATCTTTCCCACTCAGCGCCCGGGAGGGGGGGGGTCTGGGGGTCTGGGGGGAGGCTCTTTCTTGAAGGGGCCCCAGCATACCCTTGAAGCATCCCTGAGTGTCAGAGCCTGAAAGGCTGTCAGAGCCTGAGCAGCCCACCCCCCTTTGGGGGCAGGAAGCGAAGATGAGGCCAGGAAGGGCGGAGGGGTTAATCTGAGTTGGCACAGCGGTCGGCCGCAGCGCTGGGCAGGGAGCGGGGGGTGCCTGGTCGGTGGCAGGAGAGGGCCGTGCTTGGTGGTCGGAAGGTTGTCCTGCTGTCTCCACAGACCTGATGGGCATGTTTGAGAAAAGGCGCTTCCGCAAGTTCCTGGTGTTTGTGGCGAACTTTGATGAGAACGATCCTAAGACCTTTGAGGGCGTTGACCCCCAGAACACCAGCATGCGTGATGTCTACCGGAAGTTTGACCTGGGTCAAGATGTCATTGACTTCACTGGCCACGCCCTGGCACTCTACCGCACTGATGAGTTAGGGGAGCTGGCATGGTGGACGACCCCTGGCTCGACCTGCACCCTGCCCGCTCCGTGCCTCCCTGCTGCTCCCTGGCCCGCGTGGTCACTGGTCCCCTTTGCCTTCCTTCCCTCCACTAGACCCCCAGTCTTCCCCCGGCCATGGGGGGCGGTGGGGGGGTTTGATGCCTGGGTGGGGGGGTGCTGCTGGTGGAGCCTCTTCCCCCAACCCCGTCCCCCAGCTACCTGGATCAGCCGTGTCTTGAGACCATCAACCGCATCAAGCTGTACAGCGAGTCCCTGGCCCGGTATGGCAAGAGCCCGTATTTATACCCACTCTACGGCCTGGGGGAGCTGCCCCAGGGCTTTGCGAGGTGAGTGCCTAGCGTCTTTCCACCCAGTGTCTGCCCGGACTCCGGCTCAAGAGGGAGGCAGCCTCCTTGAGCGTTCCCAACGCACTGCAGCCTTTCCCACCGTGGCAGGGCTTCACCGCACCAGCCTCGGGTCAGGGGCGGTGCAGCCAGGTCTCCACGGAAGGGACCGTCTCAGTTCCTTGTCTCGGCCAAGTAGTGCTGGGCCCGGGCCCGGGCCCGGGGCCAGGCCCGGGCAGCTCCTCCAGTCAGCTTTTCCAGAGCCCGCCCTTCCCTCCACCCAGGTCCTTTCCGTGAAGATCCATGCCCTCACACTAGTGCTGGGCGCAGCATTCTGGGTAGACGCCCCAGCGAGCAAGGAGCACTCTGCTGCTGGTCCTGAGCTCTGCCTGTGGCAGCCTTCGCTGCAGACCGGCGGGGGTCTGGGTGGCTGCAGCGGCAGTCCCCCTGTCTCCTGGAAGCGGGGTTTCAGGCACTCTCCCCTTCCACAGACTGAGCGCCATCTACGGGGGGACGTACATGCTGAACAAGCCTGTGGATGACATCATCATGGAGAACGGCAAGGTGGTGGGCGTGAAGTCAGAGGGCGAGGTAAGCCTTTCCGTCCGCCACGCTGGGGGTGTGTGCGCGCGTCCCGGGATCCCAGCCCCCTTCCCGGAGACTCTTTTTTTTTTTTTTTTTTGGAAACTGGGTCTTGCTGTTTTTGCCCATGGAACCGCAGGCTCTCGTTGCCCGGGGTACCACAGACTCAAGCCATCCCCAGCCTCAGCTTCCCAGGTAGCTGGGATTACAGGCATGCGCCACCACACCCAGCTATTTTTTGGAACTAGGTCTCACTACGGGCCCCAGGCGGGACTCAAACCGCGATCCCTAGCCCCTGCCGCTTCATAGGCTGAAGCTTACAAGCACGAGCCACCGTGCCCGACCTGCCCTTCCCGGAGACTCTTGTCCCAGCGACCCTGACTCTGCAGGCCATGGGTCGGGGGGTTGGGCTCCAGAAGTCTGCAGAGTTGTCCCCGTCAGCGAGGGATTTTCCAGGGTCCAGGGGCAGTGCTGGGTCCGTCCGTGTCCTGTCACGGCGTCTCAGCAGAGCGTGGCTGTGCCCGGCCCCTGCGTATCGACCTACCTCCCCGAGGTGCAGTACAAGCTTGTGTGCTCCCTGGGGGCCCATGGTGATAGGTCAGAGCTGCGCCCTGATGCCACAGCTGCCAGTCCTCAACGTCTGCCCTTTGGCGCTTTCATAGGTGGCCCGCTGCAAGCAGCTGATCTGTGACCCCAGCTACATCCCGGACCGTGTGCGGAAGGCTGGCCAGGTCATCCGCATCATCTGTATCCTCAGCCACCCCATCAAGAATACCAATGATGCCAACTCCTGCCAAATCATCATCCCCCAGAATCAGGTCAACAGGAAGTCAGGTAGGCCTACTCCCAGTGCTCTCTCCGCGGGGTCCCGCCATTCCCCATCAGGCCTGGAACACTCTGCCTCTGTGGAAGAAAGGGAACCTGCATCCTGTCCCCATGCCTTGGGGCCCTGGGGGCTGGGGCGCCTGGGGGGCCGGGGTGGGAGCGGCAGCGTGGGTGCGCTCTGCTGTGTGGGCGGGTCTTCCACGTGCCAGCGGTAACGGGCCTTTCCTGTGGGTAGACATCTACGTGTGCATGATCTCCTACGCGCACAACGTGGCCGCGCAGGGCAAGTACATCGCCATCGCCAGCACCACGGTGGAGACCGCAGAGCCCGAAAAGGAGGTGGAGCCTGCCTTGGAGCTGCTGGAGCCCATTGACCAGAAGTGAGGGGCTCAGGGCAGCGGGAGGGCGCCGAGCAGCTGGGGGTGGCGGCCAGGGAAGGCCGGCCTGCCTGTGACGCCTGCCCCCCTCCTCCACCCGCCCCCAGGTTTGTGGCCATCAGCGACCTGTACGAGCCTGTTGACGATGGTGCCGAGAGCCAGGTAGGCAGCCGGCCCCAGCCCAGCTCCTGGTTGTCCGCCCAGGGCCCTGCTGGACTCAGCGCGGGCCCCGGGCTCTGGCTGTTTCCAGGTATTCTGTTCCTGCTCCTACGATGCCACCACGCACTTCGAGACAACCTGCAACGACATCAAAGACATCTACAAGCGCATGGCGGGCTCGGCCTTCGACTTCGAGAACATGAAGCGCAAACAGAATGATGTCTTTGGAGAAGCCGACCAGTGATTGCGACCCCTCGGCCCTGGCGCCCTCTCCCCACACCTGAGTCTGTCCTCCAGGGCTGGGCACGCCTGTCTCCGGCATCCTCCGCTTCCCCAACCACATTCCTGGCACCCACCACATCGATTCACTGACCAAATCCTTAACCTTCGTGATGGTTTGGGAGATGGGGAGGGGGGCGGGGGACCGGTAGTGTCTCTCTCTCTCGGCCCGCCCTGATCCTGGAAAAGAGGCTGCGCTCCTCATGTTTGTGTCTCTCCCCCACCCTGAGCTCTTCTGCTCTGTCCGGGAAGAACGCGGAGGGAAAGCTGACTTCCGCC
>PVHY01031245.1:0-12801 GCA_004024945.1 Uropsilus gracilis
CTTATTTTATGACTTAGCTTCTCTCTAGTTTTATATCTTTCCACTTTTGCATTCTTGACAGGCATTGCCAAATTCATTTCTAACATCATGAGGACAAGGGAAAAGTGCGCAGGTAATGTCATTAGCCTCTTTCAACTGTAATAATGGAAAATCGCCCACTCTGAAAGCAAGCACATGATGAGTAAATGCAGTACCTCCTTTTATGCTAGTTTTCCACAGTTTCCAAAGCCAGTTACACCTGCCATTTTTTGGAGTTCCTATTATATGCCAACTACTGTGATAAGATTGTGACATAGATTCCTTTTATTACATCTTTAGGAAAATGCTGACAGCACATTTTTGAGCTCATATATGAGACACATGAGGCAGGAGACACTGGGTTGTGCCTAGTAAGAAGCAGCCCCCAAATCTCAGTAACTTACTCCTCTCTCCAGTTGCTCACAAAGGACATGTCCATCAGCGATGGTGGATGAGGGTCTGAGTGATACTTATCACTGACTTGAGGCCCCACACTGCAGCATCCACCATCTAGAAACTTGACAGTCACTGGGCCTGAGGAGAAGAGGATCTGGGAGGAAATGAAACCAACAAACCTGTGTTCTGACCCAGAAATCACACATGCCACCACGACCCATTAGCCAGAACCAACCCCACGCAGGGTACTGCCAAACAAATTCCAAAGTGGCATCGCTCCCAGGAGCCTGGAACAGTGGGAAAAGCAACATCACTGACTATGGAAGCTCAGAGCCATTGAGCACTTGCTTAAAATCATTGACAGTAGGTGACAGAGCACATTCCATATATATGTGATTTCAAAGTCCATTTTTTTCTTGTCTGCATCTTTCAAATATCATACACTAGCTTCTTCAATCTAATTCACATATGCTATTACTGAAATTCCTTTACTTTGTGGCTGCGTTTTGCTTCCTGTTTTATCTGATTTTCCAACGATGGGATTGAATTAGATAGTTGAGACTGACCACAGTCTCTAGAACTGGTCAATCACAGGTCTTTTCCATGCAAATAAATGTGTATTTGAATATCTGGGTTATTTAAGTATAGCTTTTTATTTTTTAAAATTATATATATATATATATATATTTCACATCATTGTGATCCCCAAGGTCCCCCACCACCTTATCATCTGTGAACCATTATCTTAATCTCTGGTGCCCATCTCTCCCCCAATTTTACCCCCTTCCCCTCTCTTGCTCTATACTTTCGTTCTGCTAACAGTTTTAAATTTTCCTTGTCTTTTTGTTTGTTTGATTTCCTTCTATCAAGCATATAGGTGAGATCATCCAGTATTTATCTTTCTGGGTTATTTCTGCTAACATTATTCCTTCTAGGCCCACCCATGTTATCAAAAATGCATCAAATTTGTCTTTTTTGATTGATGAGTGCTATTCCAATTTGTACATATACCACAGCTTTCTAATCCGTTTGTCTGTTTTGGGGCATTTGGGTTGTTTCCATATCCTTGCTATTGTAAATAGTGCTGCAATAAACACCTGAGTACAGATGTCTTCCTGAATTAGTGTTTGTGTACCCTTTGGGTAGATTCCCAGAAGTGGCATTGCTGGATCGAATGGTAGTTCCATTTTCAGTAGTTTGAGGATCCTCCATATAGCTTTCCATAGTGGCTGAACCAGTTTGCAATCCCACCAGCAGTGTAAGAGCATACCTTTTTATTCACATCCATGCCAGCACTTGTTGTTGCCAATTTTTTTTACTATGGGCCATTCTTACCGGTCCCACACCATTTATTAAAGAGACTCTCCGCATGATAAGGATATAGCAGCTTTATCACAGAGAAGGAATTTATAGGTTCTAGACTTATTTCTGTGCTTTTGATACTGTTTACATATCCATGAATCTATTTTGGTGCATATATCATATTATTTTTAATATGTTGTTTATTGTAAAGTTTGAGTTCAGCTAACATTCTATCTCCATTTCTTTTTTTCTCAAGAATTACTTTTGCTATTTGAAGCCTCTTGTGACTCCATATAAATTTCCATATTCCGTATTTTTTTCGATTTCTTTGAAAAATAATGTCATTTTGATTAGGATTGCATTCAATTTATATATTGCTTTAGGCAGGATATTTATTTTTATTTTATTGGTTCTTTTCATCTATTTGTGTGAAATGTCTTTCCCTCTCCTTATGTCACTATTTCAGTCTTTCAGCAACATCTTGTATTTTTCATTGTATTGGTCCTTCAATACAATTAGCTAGTTTAACTTCTAGGTATTTTATTCTTTTTTGAGATAATTATAAATAGGGTTATTTTCTTTATTTCTTTGTCTTCTCAGTTGTTGTTTGTATATAAATTGTTCTGTTGTGTGTTGATTTAGTAACCTGCCTGTTTTTTATTTATCCATTATAGGGTTTTAGTAGAAAATGCTGAAGAGGATGTGATAAGATTTTCTAAAGATAAAACCATGCTGTCTGCAAAAAGAAATACTTGTGCTTCTGCTTTTCTGACATATTTGCTACTTTTGCTTGATAAATCTGGCCAAAATTTCCAATATAAATTAAACCATAGGGGTGACAGTGGGAATCCTAGACTTGTTCTTAAGGAGAAAAATTTCAGTTTTCCACTGTTGAGTATTATATTGATTGTCTGTTTTTAATATATTACCTTTATTTTATTGAGTTAGCATACTTTTATTCCATTATCATAAATGGGTGCTGAGTCTTAACAAATTTTCTCTTCTTCTGAAGACTTTATTAAAGAGTATATCTTCTAGCTGTATTTTTAAAAACATTTTGAGCAAGATGGCATCAATTTTTCTTTGAAGTTTCGATCAAATTCATTTGCAAAGGCATCTGTTCTTGGACTTTTGTTTAGGGAAAGAATTTTCTTTATAATTCAACTGCATTTTACTTATTATTCAAAATGAATTTTTACATTTGATTTTGATTTTGATTTAGTTCCCATGTCAAGAAATATTAATGCTGTTTTTTTGTGCTTTTGTTTTTTGTTTATTTGTTTTGTTTTTAATTACTTTTTATATTTATTATATTACTTATTTTATTTTACATCGTTACCCCAGGGTTCTCCCACCACCTTATCACCCATGAGCCATCTTCTTGGTCTTTTATGCCCCTCCCATCCCCAATTCCCCCCCCCACCTCCTCTCATGCTCTATGCTTCAATTTTGCTAAAAATCAGTTTAAAATTTTTCTTGTCTGTCTGTTTTCCCTCTGTGCCTCATATAAGCAAGACCATCCAGTATTTTTTTATGTGGTTTATTTCTGCTAGCATGATTCCTTCTAATTTCATCCATATGCCACAAATGACATAAGTTTGTCTTTTTTGATTGATTGATGAATAGTATGCCATCGTGTACCTATACCACAGCTTTCTGTACCATTCGTCTATTTTGGACCATTTGGGTAGCTTCCATATCCTGGCTATTGTAAATAGTGCTGCAATAAACATCTGGGTACAGGTGTTTTTTTGGATTAGAGTTTTTGCAGCCTTTGGGATTAGAGTATTTGTAACCTTCCTAGAAGTGGGATTGCTGGATTGAATGGGAGTTCCATTTTCAGTAGTTAAGGATTCTTAGGGGAAGAATTTTTAATCCTGTTTCCATTTCATGCTTTGATGAAATTCATTTCTAAAAGTGTCTACTTGGGCTTCTGTTTTGAGGAAGAGTTTCATTGCTGTTTCAATTTCCATGTTTGTGGTTGGTTTCTTCAACTCATGTCTCTCTGGTTTATTTTTGTTAAACTATACAGTTCTAGAAATGTGTCCATTTCTTCAAGGGTATGAACTGTATTGGCATACAGTTCTTCACAGTAATTGCTTATGATCCAGTGTAATTCAGTGCTCTCTATGGCTATTTCTCCTGTTTTGTTTCTGACTCTCTTTATTAATGTTTCTCCTTCCCACTGTTTAAATTGATGTTGGATCTTACAATTCCCAGTATTTTTTTAAAGTGAGGGAAAATTCTGTTCCTCACTTTTAAGAGCTTTCAGGTGTCAAAATCCTATGTATCAGCAGTCAAATATCAACAATAAGTGATTTGTTTAAAAAGAAAAAGTGTGCTATACTTATATAATGGAATGCAGAATTTGTAAACAGTCTCAGAATATTTAATGACACAAGAAAATAGTTTAAGTTAAAAAAAAACCTATGTGTATCTGCAGTTCTGTTTTTATGATGTCTTTTAATAGCTTATTGTCTCAGAATTTGGCTCAGTTCTCACTGCGGCAACTAGCTGTTGCACTGTCCATGAACTTTTTCTGGGATCTTGGCTCTTCCACTGCTGAACCTGAGTACACGACTTAAAATAAAATTTGAAATCAGAGTAGTGCAACCAGTATTTTGTTATAAAAAGTGTAGCTATTCCTTACTTTTTAATTTTCTTTTGATTGCAGGGTTGTTTTCTAACTTTTAATGTGAAATCTGTTCTTAGCTTTGCTGGTAAAATGGATTTCTTGTGTGTGTGTGTGTGTGTGTGTGTAAGAGAGAAGAAGCTCAGTGTCTTCATTTGCTGATATCTTGCCAAACAGTGCTCAGCAGTGATCTGAAGTTTACTCTTAAGTGTACTCTCCAATAACTGTGAATAATTAGTGCAAAAATATATAGCACATATTAAGTTGTGTAAGTTCTTTGTGTACCTTTGTTATCAGACCCTCATCACATGTATGGAGGGCAAAATTTTCACCCATTTGGTTAGGTTTCTTTTTGTTTTGGTTATGATTTCTTTTGCTGTACAGAAGCTTTTTAGTTTAATGCAAGCCTAGCTCTTTTTTTTTTTTTTTTTTTTTTTTTTTTTTTTTTTTTTTTTTTTTTTTTTTTTTTTTTTTTTTTTTTTTTTTTTTTTTTTTTTTTTTTTTTTTTTTTTTTTTTTTTTTTTTTTTTTTTTTTTTTTTTTTTTTTTTTTTTTTTTTTTTTTTTTTTTTTTTTTTTTTTTTTTTTTTTGCGATCTGTATCAGATGTGTCCTGAAAGAGGTTTCTGAAGTATAAGTCTCATCGCTTCTCGGCCTTTTGGCTAAGATCAAGTGTAGTATCTGAAGTATAAGTCTTGGAGCATTTTGCCCAAATTTTTTTCTGTGTATTTTGTGGTTTCTGGTCTTACATCCAAGTCTTCTATCCATTTTGAGTTGGTTTCTGTACAGAGTGTGAGGGAGTTGTCTTGTTTCATTTTTTTTTTTGGAATGCAGTGGTCCAGTTTCCCCAGCATCATTTATTGAAGATGCTATCCTTGTTCTAGTGTATGTTTTTTGCCCCTTTGTCAAAAATTAGTTGACCATACATGTGTAGCTTTATTTCTGGGCACTCAATTCTGTTCCATTGGTCTGATTGTCTGCTTTTGTTCCAGTACCAAGCTGTTTTTATTATTATGGCTTTGTAGTATAGTTTGAAGTCTGGGATTGTAATACTTCCATTCTCTTCTGTTGGTCAGGAGGGTTTTGGATATTCAGGGTCTTTTGTTATTCCATATGAATTTCAGTAATTTTTGTTTTATCACTTTAAAAAATGTCATTGGGATTTTTATTGGAATTGCATTGAATCTGTAGATTGCTTCTGATAGGATGGCCATGTTGATAATGTTAATTTTTCCAACCCTTGAACACGGAATGTTTTTCCATTCTTTAATATATTCTTCTATTTCTTTTTTTAAAATGTTTTATAGTTTTCTTTGTATAGATCTTTCACATCTTTTGTTAGGTTTATTCCCAGGTATTTAATTTTCTTTAGTGTGATGGTAATTTTTTTTTAATTTCTTCTTCTTCTGACTGATTTTTTGCATGTAAAAATGAGTATTATTCTTCAATCAAAACCAAAAAATATGAAGCATTTGTGATGATATGGATGGACTTAGGAGGTCATATTAGCAGAAATAAGTCAAAAAAGAAAAAGACAAACCATATGATCTCATCTATAGATGGAATATATTGATAACAAGCAAAAGGCCAGGAAAAACCCCAAATAAGCTGACTGGGGCAGGCTGCTAGGGAAAGGGCAGGGAGAAGGAGAAATTGGGAAGGAGAAACACAGGAGATCAAGGGGAGGGCTCTCTGGGGATGAGGTGGAGGGAGAACCCCTGGGAATGCAATGATGTAATATATATATATATATATATATATATATATATATATATACTATATATATATACACTTATATGCATGAATATGTAAACAACATGATTAATAAATAGAATAATATATAGCACGTGGGTCTAGAGAACCTTAAATAAAGAACCTTAGGGAAGTTTTTTCTCTTTCAGTCTACTGACCATAATCCTCCTCTTCCCAGAAAAATTGCTATCATTCCCTAATGATCCATTGTTTCATTTGAATGTGCTCAGAATAAAATTCCCTTAATAAATCTATCTGTAAGAGAGAGAATTGAGATAATCTTGCTTCTGAAGATAGACAGACACTTCTAATGTTTTTATGTGGTAAATTTGATGTGCTGGCAGGTTCTATGGTTTGGGGGGAGTGAGGGAGTAAGCAACAACACGATGCCCATACTTTATAGGCTGACTGTGGCTACAGTGCCCAATAACACAGATAGGGTTGAGTAAAAAAAATGAATCAGAGGAAAAAGGAGGCATTACAGAACAGTGAAAGGGTCAATCCATTAGGGTGACCTAAGAGTTCTAAATGTTTCTGCACTCAACGACAGCTGTCAAAGTACAGGAAGCAATCCGATGACACAGACAGGAAAAACAGCTTCATTCATCATCAAACTTCACCACAGCTCCCCCGCCCCCACGCCCCAGTAAGTCATCTCTTTACTAGAGGCAACACCAACCAGGACATAGGAGATCTGAGTAACATAGCAAACTAACAGCAGTTACATGAAATAGTGAGAACAGCCCACCCGACATATTGAGTGGTCAATTTTGTTCGAGTGTCTGTGACACATTCACCGAAGCAGACAGACCATCTCCCGGATCACAAACAAACAAACAAACAAACAAAAACCCTCAATATATTGAAATCATACACCATATGTTTGACCACTTTTTTTCTGTAAATCCACAGAAGAAAAATGAGAATATGAAAATGCTGGAAATCCCGTTACCTGTGAGAGGTTTCCTCCAACAATATGGAAAACTAGGCTGGAATGAAGAGCTGAATTTAGGCTAAGCTGTAAATCTGTCAGGCCAGCCACACAGAAAACTTCCCTCAGACATGCCAAATGAAATTATTGAGAGAATGGCCAGAGGGCAGGGGTAAGTAGAAAATGGTTGTCACATCACTCCTACCTGACAATGAAATTTGTACTAGATTGGCAAAGGAAATACAATTTGCAGAATGTTAATGGAATCATTTTGCTGATTATATTTATGAAGACTGAGATTATATTTATGAAGCATCGACACCTGTGATTGTTAGATCTGAGAGAAGTGAAGATTCGTGGGCCTTCGTGGTTTAATAGTCATGCAACTCTTTTATCTATGAGTTTTATATGTTAAAGAATTTTAACACAGTTTTTTCCTCTTCCTGTTCATTAGACCCTTCCTCCAAACTTTTTCTCCTGAGTGTGTCATTTGTCAGATAAGTTTCTCCTATCTTAACAGGCCGATTACGTTGCTTTCTGGGTGTTGTGTAATCAGCTCCTTGGGGCAGATTGACACTTTACTTGCACTGCCACAGTGTTGTTAGCCGGCACAGTACATGATTAGTGAATCACTGATGTCTCTTCAAACTTGTTTTTTTTTGGGGGGGCGAGGCCTCTTTTCAGAACATGATGCTGGTAGCTCACCTCAAGTACAAAAGGAAGATTGCAGTTCTTTTGGAGATAGTTGGGATAGGAATGATATTTATGAAGTCCATAGTGAATATAAGGCTGTCTTCAAATTTCTGGCAGAAGAATGGATGTGGGAAGATGAGAAATGACCGGGAAAACCCAGAAGTTAGACAGTAAGTGGCTGGGCAGCCCAGTTCAAGAGCAGCCTCCCTTAAAACTATGCAGCAGCCTCAATCTCAGGGTCTCTTGTTCCTTTGTCGCTGTAAGACTGAGGGAAGTTAGAAGGGAATTATGATCAAGCAGTTCTTGTTTTAGTCCTGGTGTCAGAGGAACGAGGGTAGGGTGCATAGGAGACTTTTGTGGCATTCATGCCCCCCCCCAACTTCTCTACACTTCCCCAGCAGCATTCCCAGTAGCGTACCACAAAACAAAAGATAAGTGAAATGGCATGATGAGGACAGTATTCATATTAATATGATAGAAAACCTGCAGAGAGAGAAAGGGGAAGGGGTATACCAGATGGAATCCCAGCAAACTGGTTCAAGATCATGGTAAGTGTCCTGGAGAATGTATATTATGTGCAGGACAAAAGTTCAGAGGCACTTGTGTTGGTCTACTATACAAACACCAACTACTCTGCCAGACAATTTATAATCTCTTCTTTATATTACAAGAAGTTAATACTCTTTAAGTTGGGAATAATTCAAAGAAGCAGCATGAAGGGAACTGCTGACTATAAGGTGAATGAGGGAGATTATCTAAAGGCAAAGCTGGAAGCCACTTTGAAGGAGATGGAGCACCTGCACATTGGATGCCTCAGTTTACCTCTACCAGAGTGTGAGTGATGAGGATAAAGTGTCTGTGACATTCTTTGAAATACAAGCAGACTGTGCTAGCCATGATTATAAGGAACTCTGTAAGAGGAAGCTAATAAAATAATTATTTGGGGAGATCTTTGCAAGCAGAGAAAGAGGCTGTAGGAAATTGGCCCAGATGTAACAAATCAAGTCACTGACCCCATTTTTTAGAAGCTTTTTACAGTTCAGCAGCAGGTCAGAAAAGAATGTATGATGGTTTTATCCTCCAGCCTAAATTTCCTATATCTGGCCTACTTCTTAACCCCTTTCACCTTCAGATTCCTAATGGAATAAAATATAAGAGAACATGGCTAATGGATTCACTCTGGAACCATTGCAATATATACTTCATGCCAGTAGTTGTCAGATGCTTGTGAAATCAGATGAGTGGGCTCAGGGAAGGGGGCTGGGATGGAGGGTAACAAGCAAAACATCTTTCTTCCCTCCCAAAATGATTGGGGCAAGCCCTGCTCTGGCAGTTCTACTGCATGAAAAACCAGACTCAGTTCTTCATCCAGGATGCCACGGTTGCCTCTGCATTGATGGATGTCAGCAATAAGATTTGTGATGAGGATAATCAAAAGGTATGTGTTGAGACATTACCTGTACAAAATAAGGGGGTAGGAGGTCAGGCCAGGGACTGTGCATCCTTTTGGAATTGGAGATATGGTGCTTACCTGACCTTTTGACTCTCTACATATGTATATTGTCAAGAAATCTACAGAGCCCTGTTCTGTACAGAATAAGTTGGAGCCAGAAGCACTGGGGCAGCTAGAGTTAACTCAGACTCAGTGCACATCCTGTGCCCACCCACACCCACCTCTTCTACCTCTCCCTAGATTTCTCTGTCAGCATCACAACTCAGAGTGGTTCTCTCCACATTTTCCTGCAGGTGACCTTGAACAAATGATATGATGGCTCCCAGCAGGCTCTTGACCTACAGAGGCTCTGCTTTGACCCAGGTACAGCACAATTCTAGGGCAGAAGAGGATGCAGTGGGACTCCCAAATAGTAGGTAAGGTAACGTGGGAGAAGGTGTACCTGGCTCTGAACCCAAATCAGCCTTTTGAATTCCTCCTGCCCAATTTCTGAAGACTAGTTAAGCCGTGAGATTCACATAATCCTGAATGGAAGAAGCTGCATGACTGCCACCCTGAAGATCATTGAAAAGAATTTCCTAGAGGTGAGACCCCTTTCACAGTGCTGATATTGTGGGAGGAGGTGGAGCACAAGCGAGGGCAGGTTTGTCTCCCAGATGCTGGATAACAAGAACTGAAGCTCTAATTTGTCTTCCCCACAAGCTCTTATCTCTCAACTTGTGTGAAAACAAGCTGAATTGGCTGGATGGCCTGAGTGACATTGGTTTCCCACAGTCAAGTTCCTGTCCCTCTGCAAGATATGGTGAAACAGGGAACCAGACCAGACAGTGTCTTTGGGGTGATGACAAGAGGCAGCCACGTGAGCATGGGAAAAGCTGGGGATCTGGCACAACAGTCCAGATGTCTCTTTCTTCCAACTCATTTTCCAATATTCTACCTTCCCCTCTTCCCTCCGCCCACCAATATATCCCAGCTGAAGACAACATGGGAGGTGAGCAAGATGAAAGGGCTCATGCTTTGAAGAACTCTGACTGAGTGGGAACCCCTTGTGTGCTACCTTCTCAGACAGCTCCACCTATATGAGGTCAGTGGGGGACCCTGAAGCTGGTGCTCTGGACTAAGTTGGGGCACCCAGCCCAAGCCTGGCACTGGCAACAAACTGTACCAGCTGGATGGCCTGAGTGACATTGTGCAGATGGTTCCCATGATCAAGATCCTCGACCTCTCCAAGGACATGGTGAAACAGGGAGTCAGACCAAAGTTGGGTTGGGGAAAGGGATAGTATCTTGGGATGATGACAGGAGACAGCCATGTGACCATGGGGGAAACGGGATCAGGCACAAAAGCCCAGATGTCTCTTTCTTCCAACTCATTGTTCAATCTCTTCCACCCCCCCATCCCCGGGCATATGTCTCAGCTGAAGACAATATGGGAGGTGAGCAAGATGAAAGGGCTCGTGCTTGAAGAACACTGGCTGAGTGGGAACCCCTTGTGTGCTACCTTCTCGGACCACTCCACCTATGTGAGGTCAGTAGGGACCCCTTTTGTGGGAACCTTCTCTCCTGGGAACTTGAAATACCCAGGACAGTGCTGCTCTGCAGGGGGCAACAGGCCTGGTCTTCAGGAGACTCTCAGACCCTTCTTCTCTCTCCCTCGGAGTCCCTCAGCTGTGCTTAGCGATCTCCCTTCCTCTGACTGCTCGCTGTTGTCATCTGGGCTCTGCTTCTTGCATCTATGCATTGCCCTTCTCTAGTGCGCCCCAGAAATCCGGGCTCCCTCTCCTCACTGGGACCATGAGTCACCAGCCTCCAGCCTGAAGCTGGTGCCCTGGACTGAGAAGAGGCATCCGGCCTAGGCCTGCCACTGACATCGGCCTTCTTACTCTGTGCTGAGGCCCAGCTTCCCTCTCTTGTCCTGGGGGGGGAGGTCTTTCTTTGTTCCACTGATCCCCCCATCCAGTCTCATCTTGAAACAGGGGCCTTACTCATATAAGGGACCGTTGTAGATGGGTAGACAGGGCCACAGGAGAGGAGGCGAGGACATAAGAGGCCCACAGACCTTCATACCCACTCTAGCTGGACCTGGTCCTTCCCACCTTCTGGGGAAGGTGTGCTGCCCCCAGGGCTCCTCCACTGCACCTGCTCAACTCTGACAGGGCTCACAGGGGTGAGGAGGGATCAGCCAGCATCAAAAGAACTCCCAGCCCCACAGCTGCATGCTCCCCCTTCCTACCGGGATCCAGACCCAGCCAGGGGCAGGCAAAGGAAGGCGTGCAGCAAGGGAGCCATTTCCCCTTCCTTCCCAGCTTCTTCCTGCCCCCCTTTGCTTGCTCTCTCTTTGTCTCTGTACCTTGAAGAGGCTCATGTCTCCCCTGCTCCTTTCACTCCCTGTCATCTTCATGTCCCCCCTTTCCATCCTGCCTCACTCGCCTCCTGCCCAGCATCCGGGTCATCCCCAGGGGTGTCCTGGTCCTGGAGAATGCTGCACTCTCAGCGAGGCAGTAGCACCCTGGGTTCCCATGTTACACTCTCATCTCTCTGGAACCTTCAGCTGGGTCATGAAGGAAGAGAAGGAAGCAGGAAGTGGGCTGAGTCTTGGAGCCTGGGCTCCAAATGCCAAGCCCTGTGGCAGTGGAAAGGGAGAGGGAGTAGTCTAGGTGGGAACTGCTGGCACTGGGGGTGGGGAAGGGGGATAGTGGGAGTGGGGAGGAGAAGAGAGAGGAGAGGTGGATCAGGGTCTTGACCTCCCTAAACTGTCAGTTACTCCTTCATGTTCTGGTTTTGGACAGTGCCTTCAAGTCTCTTTACCCACATTGTTATGCCTGCAAAGTGCCTGCCTTCATCACTGTCTCTTTCCAGCATTATCTACACCCCTGCCTTCATGTGCGTGGATGATGTTCCCACCTCAGACCCTCATCCATATGGAAGACAGACCCCAGGAAAACACATGAACACACTCTAGAAAATGTACTGCACACACAGGCGCACACACGTATGCATGTGCACTCATACCCTGCACAGAGCATAAGGACTTCTGTGACTTCATAATGTTTCTGTTCATGAAATTTTTATGGTATTTTCACCCCTAAACTTGCATTCTACCTCTCCCAGTCCGGTGCTTTCCCTCATTATCCAGCACCACTCCCTGGTCTCCACTGTTGACATCCTCTTCCTTCACCAGGATAACAAGAAGGTAACCCCATCGGTTGTTGTTGAGCCTGACATCTGCAACTTAATGAAGAAGTGCACGGTGAGGACAAAGCAACAATCACTATCTGAGGTATTGATGGAGCACCCTGTGAACCATATAGTCTGGAATGTCTCTTGATTTCAGGAAAGTTATAAAGGATCTGAGAAGCTGAAACATCTGGTCCTGCAGTTCCTGCAGCAGTAAGTGCTCCTGAGAGTACGGGGAAAGGGAGGGCCTGGAGAAATGGGGTCACTAAGGCTCAGGCCTGCTCACAGAGTCTTTGCATCTCATTTGGGGTCCAGACCGCAGAGGTAGACAGTGACCTTTGACTCCCCACAGATATTACCACATCTGTGACTATGGAGACTGACGGGGCCCTCTGAGTGCTTATCATGAGGAGGCTTGTTTCTGCCTGACCATTCCCATCATCCTGCAGGA
>PVHY01031246.1:0-12838 GCA_004024945.1 Uropsilus gracilis
GGGTACCACAGACTCGAGCAATCCCCAACCTCAGCTTCCCAGGTAGCTGGGATTACAGGTGCACGCCACCACACCCAGCTATTTTTTTGGGACTAGGTCTCACTGTGTTGCCCTGAGCAGGACTCGAACCGCGATCCCTAGCCCCGGCCGCTTCATAGGCTGAAGCTTACAGGCACGAGCCACCATGCCCAACTTCTTCATATATTTTCTCTGATAACTTCTTGCAATAGTTCTGTTGATAATACACTCAATTCAATTTGTTGACTTTTTTGTTTTCTTCCGTTGCCTCTCTTTTTTGCACAGTATTGGATGTCTTCCCTCAGGTGTCATCATCACAAATTTAGCACCACATCATCCATGAATCATCACCACAGTCCCTTGTGCTTTTCCCTCCCATTCTGACCTCTCCTCTGCTGTTGCCTCAGATCTGTAGTTGGCCTGCAAGTTTTTTTCTTTTTCCTGCGGAAGGTTTCCCTGTATTCTTCCTGTAAGTGAAACCATGTGATGATTCTTTCTCCTTCTGACCGACTTTGCTTAGTATCTTCCCTTCCAGCTCCATCCATGGTGCTCTGCAAATGGCATCCTCTATTTTGATTGCTGAGTAGTATTCTGTTGTGTATATAGACTATGA
Organism: Uropsilus gracilis; assembly: GCA_004024945.1. NCBI lineage: Eukaryota > Metazoa > Chordata > Mammalia > Eulipotyphla > Talpidae > Uropsilus > Uropsilus gracilis. The sequence continues at coordinate 632 of PVHY01031246.1, forward strand.
CTTCTTGATCCACTCATCTGTTTGGCGGCAGTTAGATTGTTTCTGTATCGTAGCTGTGTACGTACACTTAGTTTAATTTTTGAAAGAATATTAATTACTATAACAATAATGATCACAAAACATTAAAGGGAAATTTGAAAATTCATCCCATAGTCTGCATCTCATCTGTCGGAAGGGGGTGCTGAGGGCCGGAAGCGGGGGCCTCAGCCCTGGTTTCCAGTGGCCCTGGACCCTGCGTGACCTTCATCCTTGCAGGGAGACGGCTTCGCGGGAAGGCATTCTACAATGTGGGCGACAAAGTGTACTGCCAGGAGGACTTCCTGGTGAGGCGGGCCATGCCCCTGGCTGGCGCCCTAGGTGGGAGGGGGCAGGAACCTCCTGATTTGCATGGAGACTGAGCCTGGGAGACAGGCACTGGGCGGGCAGCAGTGCCTCTCTGTCACCTAACGTCCTGGGTCTGTGTCCCTTCCAGTACTCCGGCTTCCAGCAGACAGCTGACAAGTGTAGTGTGTGTGGACACCTCATCATGGAGATGGTGAGCCCCCCTCTCAGGCTCCTGGGACCCTGCTGGCATGGGCAGAGCCTGAGGCCCCCCTTTCACTTGCAGACCTGCCTGGGGCTCCACGCGGGGCCTCTCTGGGGCCGTGCTTGCCTTCCACCTGCATTGACCCTCCGGTGCCTCCCATCCCCAGATCCTGCAGGCCCTTGGCAAGTCCTACCACCCGAGCTGCTTCCGGTGCTCCGTGTGCCACGAGTGCCTGGACGGGGTGCCCTTCACTGTGGATGTGGAGAACAACATCTACTGCGTCAGGGACTATCACACGTGAGCACGCCGTGGCTGGGGTCTCGTGCTGTTTCTCCTGCTCCCCAAGCATCTGGTCTGGTCATGCTCTCCTTTCTGGACCCCTTCATTCCTGGTCTCCCCTGGGAACACAGTGATGGGGGGGAAGGTAGGGGGGTTTGACTGTAACTCCCTCTCGGGTGTTCCTCTCTGCTCCTTGCCTCAGCCTGCACGCTCCTCTCCTCCCAGTGATGGGGCCCCCTCCCTGGCCTTTACGGCCCCTGTTCCTGTGTCCAGGGCTAGGTCAGGCCTCTTCTGCTGGCCTGGGAGCTGGGCTCTGTGGCAGCTTCTCCTGCTTTTCTGTACCCTCCTGTGTAGCTGGTCTGTTCTCCCCTGCATGGGTCCAGGCTCAGCCCTGGAGCCCTGGTCACTGCGGCTGCCTCACAGGGACCTCGTGCTAGGCATGGTCCCTTCAGCCTGTCGCCATGCTTCTCAAAGGTCCCTGCATGGGTGGCCACACCTGGACCTTAGGGCAAGGAACTCAGAACGCATGAGGGAGAGGGCCAGCAGAATCTGCAGCCATCCTGGTGGACGGGAAAGGTGGAGATGAACTGAGGAGCCACGTAAAAGGCCAGTGCCAAGAAGGCCTGGCTGAGGCTCCCACCCAACACCAGGAGATGTGACCTGATGCTCAGACCACATCCTGGGGCTTCTATGGGTGCACCCACCCTGTGCTGTTGGCCTTCGGCCACTTGGCTGGTCACTCTGGTTTCCTTTATTCCTCCAGGGTTTTTGCACCAAAATGTGCCTCCTGTGCCCGTCCTATCCTCCCCGCACAGGTAGGAGCCCCTCCCCTGGGGATGATTGGGCCTGGCCAGCTGGGCCCTGCCCAGTATTGCCAGTTGGTTCTGGTTCGTGGGCCCCAGGGGGAGGACTGATCCCCTGCCCCACATCCCTCAGGGCTGCCAGATGTGTGTTGTCCTGGTGCCCTGTGCGGTAGGGTACAGGTGTCACTGGCATGAGTTAGAGGGAGGTGGTGCCCCCTGCTGTGCTAGGCTGCCCCACTGCCCCTCTCAGTGCCATTGCCTGTGCAGGAAGGGGTGCTCCCTGGGTCTCAGCAGACGGGGTGGGGCTGGTGGGGCGGGCAGAGCAGCAGGACTAGTCTGCAGGGACGTCCCTGTGTGGCCAGCTCTCTCAGGCCCTGGCATGCTGCCCGCCTGGGTCTGTTCTGTTCCGAGTGTGCCTGGGAAGGGAGGCACATGCCAAAGGGGTGAAAAGGAACATGTCACCCCATGTTGACATCTGTGGGGTGTTCATCCTGTGTGCCTGCTGTGGCTACGACCTCAGGAGGAAGCCCAGGGCTGCACAGCCAATTGTGTGTGCCTGCGGGTGCTCCCCAGGGAGCCCCCATATCTGTGCTCACCTGGGCAGGATGAACACATTGCCCGCACACAGCCCCAGGTCTCAGATGTGTGAACCCCATCTCTCCCACCAGGGCTGTGAGACCACCATCCGTGTGGTATCCATGGACAGAGACTACCACGTGGAGTGCTACCACTGTGAGGTGAGCCGGGCCCCCAGTAGGCTTGGGGTGGGTGGCCCCCCCTCTTGGTGCTCTTTTCTCCAGTGTTCTGAGGTCTTCTTCACCTTACATGTTCCTGCACCCTTTTGCCAGTCCTCCATCAGCGAGCCCTCTCCCTCCTCCCCAACATCTGTCTTCTCTTACTCCACGTCTCATTCAGTTAGTGTTTATTGAGTATTGCATTGTGTGTGGTGCAGGGGATATGCAGAGGGTCAGTGCCCGTGCACTTAGGGTTCACACACGCTCCCACTCTCAGGAGAGAGACCAGTGCTCAGGTAGTATCTGTCTACACAGGTGGCTGTTCTATCAAGGGGAGTTGTCAGAGCACATAGGCAGCCTTGAAAAACCAGGGAAGACTTTCCCTGGAGGAGAAAGTTAAAATTTGAAAATTTTCCCAAGTTAAAATTTGAAAGTGGACTAAGAATCAGTGGGAAGGACCCTTCCAGGCAATGAAAGGTGTGAAGGTGGGGATTGAGTTTTGTGTTTCAGAGAAGTTAGGACCTGGGGAAAAAGGCCACTTCAGTTAAGGAGTGTGGACTTACCCTGATGGCAATGAGAATGGTTAGAGAGTAATGACAGGAGATATTTAAGTTTTAGAAAGGCCATGCTCTGCTATGCAGCGTGAATTTGTGGAAAAGGGAGTGGAGTGTGCAGGTACCAGAGGAGGAGGAGGGCAAGCAAGGTCACAGGCTGGGCTGGGGAAGTCAAGTGAGCTGATAGGTGGCTAGACAGGAAAAGGGGCTGATTCTAAGCCGGGCACAGTGGCTTGTGCCTGTAAGCTTCAGCCTATGAAGTGGCTGGGGCTAGGGATTGCAGTTTGAGTTCCATTCAGGGCAACATAGCGAGACCTAGTCCCAAAATAATAGCTGGGTGTGGTGGCTCATGCCTGTAATCCTAGCTACCTGGGAAGCTGAGGCTGGGGATTGCTTGAGTCCGTGGTACCCCGGGCAACGAGAGCCTGCGGTTTCATGGGCAAAAATAGTGAGACCTAGTCTCAAAAAAAAACCAAAAAGAAAAAACTCAAAAAAAAAAAAAACAACAAAAACCCCAAAAAAAGGCGGGGGGGCTGATTCTGTGAGTGACTGCATGTAGGAGTTTGCTGAGAGGGGCCCTGTGGTCTGCAGAGAGAGGAAGAGGTGGTGGATGTGCTGGGTTTTGATAGCTGGAGACCCTTGAATGCAGGTGTCAGATGTGCTTATGCTGGGGGATGCAGAGGAGTAGCGGTCTCAGCACAAGCAGGCCGGCCCTCTCTGATCTGCCCTGCAGTTCTGGTGGCCTTGGCCTCGCCACATTTTTCATCCACAATGACCTGGGGCTCTCGGGGCCGCCTGGGAGGGCGCTGCTGCCCTGTGCGACCCCGCTGCCCTGCCCTGCTCTGCTGTCCTCCGGGTCTGAGGAGCCCCATTTCCTGCATTCATCTGGTTTTCCTTGTTGCTGGCAGGACAGGAAGTCCCCCAGGGTCACTGTCAGGCTGGAAGGGTAGTCTAGATGCCGCTGAAGCCAGGGGGGTAGCAGGGCCTGCAGGGGGAGTCGTAGAGGAAGGAGTGGGGCTCAGGGGAGCCTGAGGTCCGCTTGCCATCAAGGGAAGCAGCCAGCTGGGAGGTGGGAGGCAGTCCAAGAAGGACATGGTGGCTCTGGGAGCTTGGGGGGAGCAGGAGGGAAGACCCCCAGGGCAGTCAGTGGTTTTCTTTGCCCCGGGCTGGCCGGGTGGGGATAAGTGGCCCGAGGACCCTGGGATGGAGGAGTAGGAATAGGCGTAATCTGCACTGGCCATGGCTCCGTTTGGGCGCCTGTATGGGCGCCTGTTGTGCCACCCCAGTGCCCACTTTCCCCTGGGGTAGGTGGACAGGAGCAGGGCCAGCCCCCGCTGAGAGCCGGCGCTTGTCACCAGGGGCGCTCTGGGACAGGGTGTGCTGGTTAATGGAAGGACCCCGCCAGGGGTCTGTGGGGGAACAGGGAGCACCCCAGGGACATGAGGCCATCACAGCACCTAGCACCATGTGTCATGGAGGCACAAGGTGGGTGCTGGTTGGTCTCAGGACCTCACGTGTCAGAGCTCTGGTGGGAGCTCAGCCCAGGTCAGTGAGAATGTGGCCAAGGGGCCGCCTTGAGGTCTCCAGCTGACTGGGCCTGTGCCCACTATCCCTGACAGCATATCCTTGGTGACTGCCTGCCCCCTTCCTGCCAGCTTTCTACAGAAAGTGGTGTAAAGCCAGCGGCACATAGCTTAAACACGGAAAATCGGCCTGGAAAATACACTGCAGAAGTGAAAGGGAAGATGCAGGCCCGAGAGCAGACCTTTTCGGTGTCTGTTTCTTCCTTCCACAAGTTCTTCCAGCTGCCTGGGTCAGGCATTTGATGCTCCCCCACACCCCCAAGATCACCAGAACCCCAGGGTCACCCCGGAACCCGGGAGACTCTTCTCAGTCGTCTCTGTCTTGACTCTGGGCAGCTCTTTGCAGCTGGCTGATCCCTTGCCCTCAGCTTTCCCCCAGGGCATCCAGCTTTCCCTCATTTTAATTCTGCTTTCAACCCGAGGCTGCCAGGCTCTGCTCTCAGCCGTCCTGTCCCGTTATCTCAGCCCTGGGAGAGGATCTGTTGACTTGCTTTTGTGTTTCTACGCCATTTCCTGCCCAGCCTCTCCCCAGACTCCAGTACGGCGCTACCTGCCTCCTCTGAGCACAGGTCTGGGTCTGTGTCCCACCTGGGCGCCATCTCGGAGTAAGGGTAACCCCCCGGCAGCTGTACAGGTGGGCCTGCCACCCCCTATCGGACGCCCTGAGCCCCCACCCACTAACGGGCTTGCGCCTGTCTTCTGCCCTAGGACTGCGGGCTGCAGCTGAGCGGGGATGATGGGCGCCGCTGCTACCCCCTGGAGGGCCACCTGCTGTGCCGCCGCTGCCACCTGCGGCGCCTCCGGCCCGGCCCGCTTCCCCCACCTGCCGTGCAAGTCACCGAGCTCTGAGCGGGCCACCCTGGGGCCCCACCCCACCTACCCCCAGCTGCTGTCCGCAGGGGCCGGCCCCGCGGAGAAGTCCTTCTATTTATTCACGTCTGTGCCTCCTCAAGCCGCTGCCTTGGCTCCGGGCTCCGCCTGCCTCCAGCCTCACCCATCCCACCCTTCCCTCCCAGGAACCCTACAGCGGGCCTGGTTCCCATACGCTGTTGGGCTGCTGGGCTGGGAGATGGCCATTCGGGCATCTAGGGTGCCGGGCTTCCGGGGCTCACCTTGCCGTAACTGGCTTGAGGGGTGGGAGCTGTCCGCTTTTGGAGGGGACATGGGACCCCCCCCCAGGAGAGCTCCCAGGGCAGGGAGGGGCCTGTCGGGGGACTTTGGCAGATGGTGCGCGAGTGTGTGTTTCAGTGCCTGACCCGCTGGTGGGTGGAAGGGTGCCTTGTTTGGGTGGGTGGGTAAGGGTTACAGGAGGGGGTGGTGGGTGACACCCCTGGGAACCAGGGCAGGCGAAGGAGCCCTGCCTTTGACCATTAGCGGATAAGATTGCTGGAAAGCTGAAGGGTGTTTCCGGCCACAGTTTCCGCCGCCTTCCCATCTGACTCCTGGTTTGGGACTATGATCCCTGCACCCCATCCTTTAGCTTCAGGAAGAGAACTTTCAGGCGAAATTCCAGCCAGTGGTCTTCATCGAGTGGCCACCAGGGGCTGCTCTGCCCGCGTGGCCAGGATACCTGCTGCAGGAAAGCACCGTGTATCAGGCTCCACGACAAAAGGATATGATTTGACTTAAATTAAGTTTTTCCCTTTGAGAATATTTTCATTTTCTTTGAAAGAATATAGTTTCTTCTAAAAATGTGGTCCACAGTTGTTATTTCTTAGGAAGATTACAGGCAACTCACAAACGTCCCATTTGTATATCATGTAGCTAGTTTTCAAGGTGGTAAAAACAATGTAGTTCAATTATTTTTGTATAAGTTTCTCCAAAAATCTCAAAAATGTGTCTGCTTTTCAGACTTTAAAACGGTGTGGCTTTTGTTTGTGTCAGTGTCTTGAGAGCCTGGCCCTAACGCAGTGTGGCTTGGGGAAGGAAGGTCGCTGGTTTTCTCAGATGCATGTGAGCTGCAGGAAGCTCAGGCTGCTCCTGGGTGGCTGATGCTGGATTTGCAGTTGTGGGTGGGACCTGCAGCAAGAGACCCCGGACCTCCACAGCTATCCCAAGTGTTCTTCATGGACTATTTTGATTAAGTCCACTTATTCCTGTGAGACCCTGAACCACCTCCTCGCGGCTACTGCTTTAGCCCCCTTCCCTCGTAGTAGATTTGGGTCTCTACCTGAAGCCTCATTCACTGGGGGAGCCAGGGTTGAGTCAGAAGGCTCCCAATGCCTTCCCACTGGGATGCTTTGAAGGAGAAATGCCTGCTAGCTGGTGCAGCTGAACCGAAGCCGAGATCTGCGAGACCCTTGGTGGGCAGATGCAGCAAGTACATGCTAGGCTTGGGTGATAGATTTTAGCAGTCGTTAAGTGCTAATAGTGTGGGGAAGTGCGAGTTCCTGGAAAAGGGACTTCAGTGGGCCAGGGTAGCTTCTTGGAGGGAGTGGCCCATCAGGGCAACAGGTAAATTCCAGCAGTGAGAGTCCATTTTTGGCTTTTTAGCTGTGCTTCTTTGCTTTCTAACCAATCATTGTGAAGCTCCCGGTTGTCCCTTTTGTTTGTTTGTTTCTTTTTATTTTCGGTATCAAAGTTGCTTTGTCCTTGGTTTCTCCTTGCTGCAAGCTTAGCCCTTCTCCCTTTCCTTCCTCTGAGTTGCCTGTGCAGGTGGCATCTGATCTTCCAACTGTGGGGCCACCGTTGCCCTCTTACGTGCTCCAGCCTGGTCACCATGCTCCTCCTACTCAGCCAGGACTGAGGCATCACAGCCTGGAGCGCCCCAAAAGCCAACGGCAGGGGAACCTCAGGCCACACTTTGCTCTTCCTCTCTGATCTCTAGGGCTCCAAAAGTCTTCTCTAAGGGCTAGTGACTACCACTTCTCCCTGTACCTTTGCACATGCTATTCCTTCTGGCCACTGCTTTAATTCCTGCCTTCTGATTGCAAATATCCAAGTGAACCAGGCTATCAGTTTACATGTCACTGAAGTAGAATTTCGGGCTTCCTCTTAAGCTTATTTTGTGAAGGGACATTATGTAGTTGTTCCCAGGGGTCACGCTGAGCTGATGGTCACTGGGCCTGAGGAAGGAGAGTAGGAGCCGGACTCAACCAGGTCAGTAGCCATCATCCTCCAATTTCAGTCAGACCTACCTGCCTCTGGCATATTTACTTCCTGGTATTGGCACCTCTAACTATCTCAGTAGTTACTCCCTTGGCATCCGTCTCCACAGAACATGGTGAGCTCCAGGCTAGGATCTGTCCAGCTCGTTCCACTCACATTTTGGTGTCTGGTGTCTGGTTGGTTCTAATCTGGGCCAGATCCTGCCCAGGCCTTCAGTTTAGAACACAATCCCCACCCTTTACTTGCTCCCCGCCTGCCCCCACCATTGATTTGCAAGTCCAAGTGAGTTGCCCGGTGAAGGAGGGCTATAAAGACACAAGAAAAGGGATTTTCACAAATACTACACACACTTAATCCAAATGTGTGCACATGTGCTCTTGCACTAACACACACACACACGGGCACCTTTCTGCTGGGGCCTAGAGACACTGACCCTAGAGTGCTGGTCCATTGGTGTGAGTGTGTGTTTGTGTGTGTGAGGTGAGTGGGTTGGGGTGGGGCGTGGGCTCCTGGAGGGCTCCAGGGTAGGGTGGTGAGTTACACCTTGGGTGATGGTGGGCCTCTTGTAGGGGCCCATAGGGGGCAAGCAGTTGGGGTCTGGGTAGGACTGTCCTTGGGATCCACAGAGCAGACGTCTGGAGAACAGCTGTGCCAAGGGATGACCTTGGGTCACTGGGTGAGTGCTGTGGTAGTTGGGGGCTAGTGGAGAGATGTGGGTGGTTGTGCTCATCAATTTCTCCTCCCTTGGTCCCGTCACTCAGGCAGATCTTCCAGGCTGAGCACTTTGTGGGAGATTTGGGGGGTCCCGCCTGGCCTTGATTTGGGATCTGAGCTCAGATCTGCAAGTGGGGGGCCTAGGCAGCATCTGGTGACCTTTCACCCAGCACAACCCCGAGGACCCCACACAGTGTGTGGACCTGTGGTCTGGGTGCCTGGGTGCCCTGGGGGAGAGGTGTGTGCTGACTGTGCTCTAGGGTGACTGCAGACAGGCCTGGGTGGGGGCTCAAGGACAGGATGGATTCTGCCCTGCGATGGGGACTAGAGGCTCCAGGACCCCGGGAAGCAGCTGGTATGCCACAGCACCCAGGGGACCAGAGCTGGAGCAGAAGGGTGCTGGCTGTCCCCTCCAAGCTTGGAGGTATCACAGGTAGACCCTCTCCTGTCCTGCCAGGAAGCTAATCTGGGGGGACAGAGGATGCGCAGGCCTTCTTGGGCTGTAGCCCTGATAGCTCTGGTGCTTCAGAAAGAGGGTACCACAGTGTGATGCTTGCAGTCTCCATGTCTGCTGTGCAGATGTCCATGACATGTCACCCACACTGCCCTAACCACTATGATATGACTGTCCCACAGACCGCCTCACCTACCTGAACTTACCTGCCACACACCTGTTGCTGTGCTGGCATGACATGACTGGTTGCTGGTCCCTGGTCCCTGGGGGACTTTGGGGGTGGCCTGTGCCAGGAGAGACATTTAACCTGGCCTGGTGTTCACTTCCCCTCCTTCAAGCCCAAATTCCATCTTTCACCCAAACTGATGGTGCTGATGAGGGTTTTGGGAAACTTCCTCTGGGCCTTCTATCTTGCCACATGTGGAGCCATGCCCCCCAGCTAGGATCAGGGCCCTGGAAGCCAGACTGGGCCTCTGAGCTCCTCCTCTCCCTGAACTCCCTTTCCCCTCACTCTGCCCAGCTTGCTCCTTCCACCCTCTACTGCTTAGTCCACTCTGACTTGGGGATTGGGGCCTCCCTCTCATGGGAACCAGCTCTCAAAGAATGGGGGATCCCACTGGGAGAGAAATGATGCCTTCAGAGGGCAGGGCTTGCTCTTCTGGTTTGTGGGTGTGGGGATAGGCCATGCAGAGTGGGGCAAAGCCCCCACTATAGCTGACCCAGTGGATGTGGGCATCAGGAACTGCTGGTGGGTGAGAGCCATAGGGTTCACCCCTGGGAACCAGGGGTACAGGTTGTATTAGCTGAGGACCTTGTTAGCGACTCATGTTTATGTGTTGGTGGAGTAATTCATTTTGATGGGTGTATAATATTCCATCAAGCAGTACAGCCCACCTGATTGAACCAATACTATACTGCACCTTCACGTACAGTTCCTTGGCTCACATATTCACAGACTTCTCTAGGCTGCATACTGATGAGGGGCATCAGTCCACCGTAAGGTGTGTGCAGTGGTTTGCTTCTAGATATTGTGAAATAATTTTCCAATTCCATTGTAAAACTATTGAAGTTTTCCTCACTTCCATTTCACTTCTATATTATATCTAACCTATTACATATACCTATTCACTATTTCTAAGGATAAACTACACCTTAAATTTATACTGACCATTTTAATTCAAATTCAGGACAAATTTGATTTCATTCCTGTTTTCTGTTTTACCCATTGGGTGTCTTGGTTCGCAAGAACACACTGAGAGAGTATTAGAATTCCCCATAATTACTCACTTTCCTTCTCCCCCACCCCTTGTATTTTCTCAAGTGATAAGGGTGTCCCATTAAGCTAATGGGATGATTCTCTGTGGGCATCTTACTAGCTTTAAGATTGGCGACTGTCACCAGGAAGACCAACAGTGTGATTAGATTTGGGACTTTGTACCAGTCTGAAACCTGGGGAGGAGAGTGGGGCCGATGATTTAGTGAACATAATGAGAACTCTGGACACCAAGGCTCAGTGCTTCCTGGTGGTTGAACCTACTGAGATGCCAGAGATGATGATGATGACCCTGACCCCAGGGGAGCAAATGGAAGATCTGCTCTCCCTCTCAGCAACCCCCTTGCCCCCCCCCATCCTGCTGTCCTTTATGGTTAAACTAATTGTAAGGAACATTTTTCTGTGATTTCTGTGGCTCAGCCTCATTAAGTGTTGATGACAAAGAGGTCATGGGAGCCACAAAATCGATGGTCTGTGAAAATATTTCATAAATGTGGGCGTAATGGAGTCCCAGTGTAAGAAAAGCCCTTGAACTCCTGGTTCTGGGAAGGCACCGGGCCCACAGCTGAGTGGCATCAGCCTGGGCTGCTCCATGGTGACGGGTTTAGGTTTTGGGGGATAAAAGAGAGAAAACCAGTCAGTTTGGAAGGTACGTGGGCAGGTTTGAACCTGCCCGACGCCGTTTAGATGCAGCAGTGCTTGCCTAGCCAGCTTTGGGGTGAGGGGTGCAGGGTAGGTTGGATGCACTTTTGGGGCTTGGGGCTTTGAACCTTGAGTTAGTTTTGAAAATGGACCAGGTCCTGGCTCCTCCTTGCACCAATCAGGTTTGAACTTGCACCGGCAACCAATCAAGTCTGGAGACAGCTTGGCAGATGGATCAATCAACTTGAAAGGCGGGTACCTTGAAGGGTGTGTATGTATATATATATATATATATATATATATATATATATATATATATACATACATACATATATGTATATATACATATATGTATATATACATATATGTATATATACACATACACATACATATATGTGTGTGTATATATGTATATATGTGTGTATATATATATATATATATAAACGGAGGCTTGTGTTGGCTTCACTTTGGGTTCACTTTGGCTCTGGAGCAGACATCCTGGATTTTAGGGGGAGAGGCCTTTGGCTTCAGCATAGGCCTTTGCAGAACCTTTCACTTTAGCTGTGTTCATGGTGCACTGGTGGCTTCGCGTCTCTAAAGTGCTTTCTACTCAGCGTCCGGTGCTGCCTGCCTGGCTTTGCCAGCTCCTGCAGCGCCACCTGTGACAACCCCCACCTACCTGGGATCCATGGAATCCTGGCCTTCTGCTCACTGGCTACCACCGATCCAGTCTCATGGAGAAACAGCGCTTTCCTGCACGAGCAGCTTTGGGTCGGGGTACTGGAGGCCAGCTGAGGTAGGGTCGCTGTCCTCATTCCTACCATCTCTTTGAAAAGAAGCCCTGTTGCACCCTGAGATGGAGCTGGATCTCGGCTCAGATCCCACAAGCCAGGAGCAATCAGTGCACCATACTCTGCTCTGTTTCACTGCTATGTACGTGAGTTCAGGACAACTTTTATTATTCTGGGAACATATTACAGTTCATTTAAACATGCCTTCCTAAAGTCTGGATTGTTGCAAAAATAACATGCCAATGTTATTAATTTTTAAACATTTTTTAAATTGAGGTAATATTGGTTTACATGGTTGTTTGTATACCCACTTTGAGAGTAGCTGGAGAAGGATAGGGGCTGCCCTGGAGAGCCTGCCGTGCCCCAGATCAGGCGCCAGGCTGAATAGGTAGCTTAGGCACATAGATGGTTGCTTTGTTCCTGTGAGGGGGCTAAAAGGAGGGGTCTTCTTTTATTTTTTAAAAATATTTTATTTTATTTTTCATTACATTTTATTTTATTTTAATTTTTTTTGAGACTAGGTCTCACTATTTTTGCCTGTGGAACTGCAGGCTCATGTTGCCCAGGGTACCACAGACTCAAGCCATCCGCAGCCTCAGCTTCCCAGGTAGCTGGGATTACAGGCACGCGCCACCATGCCCAGCTATTTTTTTTTAATTTATTTTTTATTTATTTTTTTTCAGTTTTATTCATTTTATTGATTTGTCACAATTGTGAATTAATTGATCCCTCCTCCTCCCTCCATA